>JARJEB010032208.1:0-20469 GCA_030264535.1 Liometoxenus newtonarum | reverse complement strand
GTCCGGACGTTAAATCTGAACGCCTGGGATGTTTCACCGAGCGTATTCGTCCTCGATATCGGAACGACCAGGACGTCACCCGGGCGCTTTCCGGCGCTGAATCGGAACGACCCCCAGATGTTCCTTTTGTACGTCATCTTGGTCCGCTTCGGACCGGATTAGCTGTTCCATGGGAAGGTCAAATCAACCAAAACATCGATTAAGTTTAGGGAAGCAGGAAAGGGAAAAGAATAATCTGCGTTGTCGAAAGATTGAACACCCTGTATATATTAAGTTAAGATCGAAATTATGTTTAAATGAAGGTTATATTTAATATTTATATATTTCTATTTTATATTTCGTTTTACCGTTGGTTTTACGAAGTTAAGCGGATTATTAAATTAAGTGCAAACCACAAATTTATTTAACAAAATATTAATAATGAACTCTTCGGACATCAGGTATCGCATTGACAAAACAACATTTAACGATAATTATGATTATCGAGGAGAAGGAAATGCACATTTAGCATTGTCATTGCATAAAAGCAAAAATATAGTTTTAATTCAGAAGTACACACGCAAAGAAAGTGTAACAGATTTGGGAAATTACTGGGAAAATTCCATTGAGTTTCACAATAATATTATGTGTACACTTCTGTGTCCATTTGTGGAAAAAGTAAAGAAAATCAACATATCAAATGATGCAATGAAACAAATTGAAAACAACATTACAGAAATGAGACCTGGTAAGCAAATTAATTAATGAATTATGAAAGTGATGAAACAGTTGCTCCTGCGTTGACATCGAGCGCGACATCGAGTTAAATGATATAACTAACCTCCAAATCAGCTGTTCCGTTTGTTAGATACATGCGAGTTGAGTTTTGTTTTTTTGTTTGGTATCGATGGCATTATGAATAATAAAGACGTATCTAAGGGATAATGAGTCCATAATGCTATGGATATGTCACACTTAAATAATGATGTCTATTAAGTAACTGATTAGTGATTGTTATGAAATAATTGTGACATAATTGTGTAGTCGTGGATAAATGATCAAAAATAGTTGAAATGTCAGAATGTGAAGTATTGGAAGTAACTGTCATAAGAATTCAATTTATCAAAATTTGCGCAACTTTTTCTGGCTAATGATTTAAATTGTAAATGTAACCGATTGCACGAAAACGGCACGTCATGGCATGCGACCTTCGGAAAGTAAGAAGCAAAATGTTTGTTCCACATTTTATAAGATAAGAAATAATCGAAATTTTAGGAGGAGAAGAAAATAGCAATTCGCATTGAAAAGGCTGCGCGTCGATTAAAGTGTTTGGAAGATATCAAAGATCGTATCGAAAAATTAATGCAACGGTATTTACAAGAAACTTGCGAAATTGAGAAACGTATTACACAAACTGAACAATTAATAGAATGCTTAATGCAGGCGCAAAGGGTGGCAATTTCGCAGAGGAAAATTCGCGAAGAAATTTTGTGTCTAAAGGACCAAAAACGCGTGGCCGAAGGTGATGTAGTCAGAGTTAAAAAGGAATTGTACATGAAATTAAGAAAACTTGAAGCCACTAAGAAACGCATGCCACGATGTGGAAAAGGAAGTTGCAACTTGGATTAAACGGTTTCTAATGCCTTGTTATAAATTTCTAGTTGTTACTAAATGATGTTTCATTAAAGTCACTATTGTATATGTTTGTAAGATTAATGACTTCTTTCTTTTTTACAGCATTTAGACGGCAAAAAACTTTATCCAGTGACTGTATAGCTATCGTTCCCGATTATACTGTTTTTCCTTTATTTAGTGCGGAAATTTCTGATGAGAAGATGCCTTCGTTTGCTTTCGAAATCAAGCCCAAATGTGCTCTTGATATCGACGGCGGTTGCAGATTTTGTTTAAAGCAGAAGGACAAGTTACAATCAGGTCGTATTCAACGTGTAACTGATTACTGTCCCAAGGACTTATTTTCTAGGTAAGTTTAATTACTAGTTGAATAATAAATTACAAATATTATGTGCAGGGACATAGAGAGAACGCGCGAAGCAATTATTTGCTTAATCGAAAATCCACAAAACAACTTTCAAATCTATAAAAATTCCAAATTAATATTTTCGAACGATAATAATCAAATTGACCAACTTGAAGATCATTTTGCAAGTTGGGAAAACGAAGACTTTATTAGTACAATGACTCGACTCTTAGCCGAAATACTTTTATTCAAGTATGAGTACAAAATTCGATGCAATAAGTGCAAAGATTTACCTAAATTTACTGTACTTGATCGCATTTTTCAACTGCAAGAACTTGATTCAAATAATAAGCCTTTAACCACCAAGAAGGGCTATGTAGACTTACTACTAACTAAAATTAAGGAAGATAACTTGCTTTGTGAACGATGTAATATTACAAGGCACTTGGAAGGACCACTGATTCAGCATTACATTTCCAAAATAGCAAGAGACTGCTCTATTATGTTGACCATTAAACAAATTCCAAACAAGTAAGGATAACTTTAAAAATACTAAATACAAAATACAAGACAGTAATTAATAAGTTCAATTTCTTACAGATATAATGAACGTTTAAAAGACTTAAAATTAAAAATTATTAATATCGATGGAAAGGATTATGCGTTCGATGTGAAATTGTTTGATTTGTTCCCCAAAAGCGAAAAATAATCGAATCATTTTATTGCGGCTCGTCCAGCGACATTTCTATACTCCCATTCCGTGGACCCCCAACCTTTCACACCATTCACTTTGAAATTGCTGTACATTTCGAAGACATGCGCTTCGCAATCTTTACTTATCAACAATTCGGAACCGGATTCTTCGATGACATCCACTTCCATTAAGTAGTCTTGATCGCCTTACACATGAAAAAAATAAACGTGTTTTGTATATTTTACTTAAGAACTGGTTTGGTTTCATTTACCTGCCTTGAATGTAAACGCATAATCCTTGGGTGGTTTCCCCTTTTCACCATGTTGGTATAATTCGAAGTCGCAGTCTTGCAAAGGGAATAATTTATTTTTCGCAGCGTTATAATAAAAACCAATGTAGACTCTGCAATATCAATCAGATCAGGAAAAAAAGATCACAATATGCACAATATGCACCAGGAAGGTGTAGTTACGCACAAAGAAAAAGCAAGTGGCATCGAAATCATTCCAATATTCATTTGATCACCGTTTTCAAGGGTAACGAGGTGCAAAGCGTAACGATGAATGTTACTCCAATCTCGATGATGACCAAAACTGTGGTCTCTTATTCCGTTCAAGTTCAACTTGTGTTCGATTCCGTTGATTGTTGCCGTTCCGTTTACATCTCCAGGTTGTTCATAATGGGTTTGATGGAAGCTACACAAAAGGTTGGACCAATTAAGTGGAGGAAATTCAAATAATTTCAAATGAGAGGGATCAATTCAATTTCTATTTACAATTCCAGTAATAGTTGTATTGTGGGTAGACTAGGATGGGTTTCGACCATTACTGTAAGGGGCGGACCGAGAGACCAGGCGATCGGACTGTTCCGCTGGTTTGGGGAAGTTGAAACCCGTCGTAGTCTATCCACAATACAATAAACTTCTATTACTATTACGTAGTTGTCAGCATGAATTGAGTAAATCCCCCTTCTTTATATTAGGCAAAAAATACTTACAATTTAATTAAATCGAAATATTCTTTACTCCATTTTTCTTTAGCAATTGCAGTTGCCATGAGATACGGATCCATGTCGTGATCAAAATTAAAACACTCTTTATTTGAATGATATTGAGCATTCAATTGAACATCATATAATTTTCCATTGGAGTCCCGCATCTTCCCATTGTACTTAATTTCCCATTTCTTTTTGGCCACCAACGATTTAATCGAAATACCTTCAGCACAATATCCTTCTTCATCGTCATTTTGTTGAAGCGATGTTTCAGGTAACTTCAACGTTTCCAATACGCCTAAATTCGCTAATTTCAAATATAAGAAGCCATCAATAAGTGGTGGCTTTCGACGTGCCATACCGACAATTATTGCGTCGTTTTTAGCATTCGCACAATTGAAGTAGACGGCATCGATGGGCTTGTCGCTGTCCGACAATTTCTGAGGCTTGTCGATATTTTCATAATTGACTACAACTGCTTTCAACTAAGAGAAATAATAAAATAAAAAACATACCTTAGGTATATTTGAAAATCATAAACTTTGGATAAAACTTACACTTTTCAGTTTTAATACAATATAAATAAATAACACTTTGAACCAGTAGAAATGCCCAGGTTGTCTGTAAAGGTTAAGTATCGGTGGTGGATCTATCGATAGCAATTTGCGCATGCAAATGATCGTTAGTAGAGATAAGGTGATCATCAAATATTCTGGTATGGACAGCATTTTTTATCGAATCGCGCTGTTTTCGTGCCACTTACTTTCGCTAACTGGTGTTTAATACGAGACTTTATACGTTATCTGAATTTCGTTTACAACAAAACAATGTAAACATCTGAAATGATAAGGTGAACTCGTTATTGGTACACTCGATTGCCTTGCGACAAAAACGAACCTTATTTAATTATATTATCAATTGAGTATGATTTTAAGATTCTTAAGTCATCTATTTATGATTACATATGTATAAGTAACATGATAAATGATATCGCATTAACCATTGTCATTGATTACCTACTTAATGATAATTATATATTATATTGGGATTACGTAGAAGCAAGAAGTTTTGTGTTTTAAATTCCAAACCCTTTAATTAAATGGTAATGTTGAAATTTGCAATCAGGTGTGGCACACCACACAATTTTCGAACACATAGTGATCCAGACTGTTAAGCATGTATGTTGGGTTGTATACATTCTTGTTAAACTTAAAGGGTTTTCATTATTCTAATCTGTCATAAATATGGCAATGTTGAAATATGCAATCAGGTGTGGCGCACCACACAATTTTCGAACACGTACTGATCCACACTGTTAAACATGTATGTTGGGTTGTATAGATTCTCGTTAAACTTAAACGATCTTCATTCATTCACTTCTGTCAAAACAGTGACATTTACTTGAAAACCTGAAGAGCAAAACATAAATCAACAATAATTCGTTACTAGTAGGAATATTTTTTTCAAATTTTAATTGTATTTGGAACACTAATGCATGTTTCATGATTGACATAACATAGACATAGAACATAACCTGCAAAGTAGAAACATGCAAAATGGTATACTACGGTTATGTTATTTTACGTGTCATTGTGAACCGTAGTATAGCATTTTGTATGTCTCTACTTTGCAGGTTATGTTCTATGTCTACTTGTCTATTTTATGTCAATCATGAACATTGCTTTATACGTGTCGGAACATTGTGTAATGTTCCACCCCGCATTCTTGATAAACAGTTAGGATTTTAGGTGTAAATATTATAGGTTCGTTCCTACAATGCACCAAACCAGTTCCAAATTGTCTGACGCATGAGCAGTTTGAAAAAAGCATTCCTACACGTTTCTCAAACCAAACTCCAACGCTGTTCCAACAATTCTCAAACTAATCATGAACTGTTTGCTGATCTGACAGTCAAATCAGTGCTTGGTCCAGACCTATGATTAAAAATCCGGGACTCGCATAACCTAAAATATTTATATGCCAAATCTCTGGCTAAACAGAGAAAACAAATGTGAAATGTGACTATATTAGGTTTGTTCCAACAAAGTAGCAAACTAGTTCGGAACTGTCCGACGCATGAGCAGTTTAAAAAAAAAACGTTGTTTTTTTAAAACTGCTCATGCGTCGTACAGTTCGGAACTAGTTTGGTGCATTGTTGGAACACGCCTTTAATTAACCAAAGTATAATAGCGCAATAATAATTAAAATGAACATACTAAGAGATGCGCGACCCAGAGAGTGATTTTGAGGATTTTCATTGGAGTGATGAAGATTTGGAGAGACTTTGAAGAGGAACGCAAACTAAAAATGTGATCGGGAAACAACATCCGCAAGTCGTTCCAACAACTTGTTAGTTTGGTATCAGTTTCGTACTAGTGTACACTTGTCGCATGCGTAAAAAGTCATTACGAATTAGTTCGGAATCGTCAGTTGGAACGAACCTAATATTTTCAGAAATTCCAAAATTGTTATTATAATCTTCAGAATTTTTATTTTCCCTTTCTATATACATGAACTATAATATTATTTAACATACATTCCTTATTTTAATAAATAGTGGACTGGTGTTATTGTAATATTATAACGATTCATACTTACAATTATTAGTATTAATTGGGGTGTCCAGACATAAATATTTTTATCTTCTTATTTATAATGTAGTAATAAAAACTGTTCCTAGTACTCTCAAAGCAACACTCGCACAATTGCACAGAGAGTGATTTTGGTTTATTTTAAAATATCTTAAAACTAAAATAATATGTAATATGTACTGACTAATCGTTAGAGTTATCGTCTCCCTTCCATCTTCATATATATTATAATACTCAAAGTTTTCTTATGTTATTTTTTGCCATGTTCCAATCGATTAACGCATTATCACAATTCATTTAATATTAATCGATTGAAATCGATAAAACAACGAAAATAAGTATAGGTTGAACACATTCTATTAAAACAACAAAAGTTCAGCCAAAACTTATTTTCCTTCCAATCAGCAGTGGCCATTCTAAAGTGATTAAACTTTTAAAAACGTCAACATATTCATGTGGTGTACAAATAGATAATAAAATCATAGTATAATCGTGTTTATGAAAACAACGTAAACGTGTAAAATTAAAATAACAGTTCGCATCACAATTGTCCACTAGAACTCGATGAACTTTCATCTTCCGAGTTACTCTCGGAAATGATGGCTTCACCAGCCAAATGTTTAGGTACAGGAAGTGTGTTGCCATCGTGTTTTCTTCCAATTTCACTCGGAAGTCTTGGCAACTTGAAGATCTCATCATAATCGCCGTTCGAGTAGGGACTGTCATCGAAACGATGATTGTTTGGAGTGCTGGTTGTCCATTCGAAATTATCCATTTCATCGGCGCGTCCCGACGACGTCGACCGCGAACTTCGTAAATCTTCTCTCGTCGTGATGATGCTGCTCGTCGATGAACTCTGCATTAAGTTGTAACTTCTCGATCTCTGACTGCCTGCTGACTTGGTCGGCGTATTCTTCGGCGGCGTACCATTACGAAAGCTCCGCCTGACGATTCTTGATGCAACCACTTCGGGACTCTCATCCATTTCGAGCACATAGCTGACAGAATCGTGTTTTTCGACTACACTCTTCACTTTCGGTGAAGACGGAGGTGAAATATCGTCGAGATCTGCTTCCAGCGAACTTCTCGACTTTCTGCTCGTGTTGCTTTTCGTGCTCAATTTGCGTTCCCTGCAGGAGAGCGCTCTTTCAAAATTTGGATGCTTTGGACTGCTGTGTCGCTCATTGAAACTGGAGGTGATCATAGAACGAGTGAATGCCGTTTGTTCAGCGGATTCTAACACTTTGAATACTTCCTTGTTATGTTGGAGGCGCCATTGCAATTCTTCAATGTATTGGTGCAATCGTTTCTTTTGATTAACCTCTTCAGTAATGGAATCGTTCAACTTCTTATTTTCGGAATACAAACTCACTTCATTCTCGTTCTTGCGTTCGAGTTGTTGTTGTAAGTCTTCGCATTTCGCCGTTAATAATGCGACTTTTTCTTCAACAGCTGGCAATAGGTCGGCTTTGCGGGACGCTTCGGCAAGTGCTTTTCGCAATTCACCAAATTCCGATTGTTTCAATTCGAGAACGGCTCGTAACGATTCAACTTCTTGGAACGAAGTATCGCCATCACTTCGAGTTGCGTATAAACTTTCCTTTACCCTCGCGATATCATCGTGAGCTTCTTGCAGTTTTAATTCTTTCGCTTCGTACTCCTTCCGTAGTTTTTCATTCCTCTCATCGATTTCCTCTCGGATTGCATCATTTTCTTGCCGTAGAATGTCCAAAGATTCATCGTGAGTTTTTTGCAATCTTTCAAATTCCACTTTGATTTTGCGCATCTGGTCATCGTGGTGTTTGATCAAATTGTCCTTCATGGCGTCTCTCTGATTCGCAATTAAGATTTGAGCGTCTTGATGTTGAGAATTTACTATAAAAATATCACAATTATGAAAAGGGTAAAAAATTAAAAGGGCAAAAATGCAAAACAACAAAAAAACAACTTACATTGAATAACTTCGTTTCTATGCTTCTCAATAAGTTGTGCAATTTCAGCCCTGAACTTGTTTCTCTCTTCCTGGACAATGTTGAAATGACGTTGCTTTTCTTCGCTCAGCGATTCCTCAAGAACACCGTAGGACATTCGGGCTTCTTCGGCTTCTAACTTCGCCTTTTCTGCTTCTTTTCGTAAACCGGGATTCTTAAATGCTTCCAACTGCAAAGATAAATCACGTATTAGAGTAAAATTTCACAGATTTATGCACCACTAACTACTATTCCGAACACTTGGTGGTTTAAGTTTGAAGATTTTCAAAAAAATAAACTTACACCTTCTTTGAAACGCTTGAGTTTGTATACTTTTTTACCGAACACCATGTTTTTCGAATTAAATTATTGACTAGAATTGTTATAAATGCAACTAACTAACAAGTGGATAGGATGACTAAAGCAAGTGTTCGAGATGCACTTTATTTATAAGTATGACAATTTTGAATAGAACACACAAGTTTTTAAACTAAGTTAAGGGTTGGTATTCATTCAAGAGGTGGTAAAATTTGCTCAAATCAGGTAAGGATGGTTCTTGTTATTGTTAAATAAGCCAGCTGGAGCTGAGAACAGCCATAAAAATATTTAATTTGACAGCTAATCTAACTATATACCTACTAATTACATTTTACAATTAATATCCCCAATGAAGTAAAGAGTGTATTTCAAACGACTAATGAAAAGTTACTTTAAACCCTCAACTTATTATAATTTCAAGAAAAGAAAATTAGGAGAATCGTTCAACGGTAATTTAATTTTAACTGATAAAATGATTATCCTTAATACAAATGTTTTTGTTTTTTTTATCGCTAATTACATTTTCGGTGGCAAATGCGTTATCGGACATTGCGCTTTGAGCATTTGGGTTTCGACAAGTTCCGTTGGCTGATCACCAATAACATTAATTAAGAGACTACTTAATAATGCAAATATTCGCCATTAAAAAATAAAAATAAAAACTAGTAACAAAGGCAAAATCGAGACAGCGGAACGTTACGTTTTAGTTTCGAGTTGCCAGTTGGAGTTGGGTGTTGATTTCGAAACAGCGAAAGTCTTTTAATTCTATACAAATACAACTCAAGTCAACCCATCCGCAATTATTCAAAGCGAACTACTAATTTCCATAGAATGATAGAATATAAAGAAAGAAACAGAATAAATTGCCTGGCACCAGCCACAACGAAAACTATGAGAATAACAACAATTGAAGACGTTGTACAGGAAGAATGATGAAAAGCACTTCGCCAAGACCGCTATTTACGTTATTTATGATCAGTAGGTATGCGTACTCGTATGTATACTATCAGCAGGTGTCTAGAGTGTCTTTTGCCTGGTCGTCGTTCTAAGTTCAGGTAAATACAGTAAACGAATCGCTTCAATCCTTGTCCTTCAAACTTACTTTATCCAAGAAAATATTTTTTTCTAGAAAATAATTTAGAGAATACATCAGGCCAACTAGATGTCAATCATTTAAATCTAAATGACTCAGTTAAGCGAACGAAGTAAGCAACTAAAGAGGGATTAAAATGGGAAAAACACGGATTTTATAACAACACTCATTGTTATACCGACGTGTTTGGACAGGTTGACAGGTAGAGTAGGTATTCATAAAGTTTTTGTAATCATAATCTACTTACATTGTATACCAAATGATGCACCAGCACAGCAAGTGCTTCAGCTGTCCGTGGTGCAGGTTGAAGTTTTGGAGTTGCTCGTTGTGGCAATGGGGGTCGTGTGGCCGGCGATACGCGACCCCCTTTCACTGTAGCTCTTCCATTTTCTGCAAATACTAAGATAATAAAAAAAAATTACAATCTCAATAATTTTATTTATTGGATTTCTTGCAATTACTTATGAGAATCGATAAATTTAATCCTAATAAATGAATAAACAAATAACAATTCTGCCAAATAAGTGAAGTTAACTTTCACGCCTATAAAGAAAAGTTGCTGTAGTTGTAATTTTTTAAAATGTAGAAAGCTAAGAAATCATTCAACATATAAACTTGGTCGAAACCTAATTTATAGAATATTGAAAATGATTGCAACATAACATACTGCGAACGTGCATTGAGTTTTTTTCGAAAATGTGTTAATTGTCAGCGTTAGGATGTATAAAACAACTTCATCCCAAATAAAGAGAAAGAGAATAAAATGTTGTTAACTATTATTGTAGGAATTAATAGAATTGTAAATATCAATGTTCCAAATATGTAAAACTCAATTACTTATACTTAAGGCAGTGATTCTCAACCACTGTGCCGCCAGATTTTTAAAGTGTGCCGTCACTAGCTGGGAATACCCTACCTATCCAAACATAAGAGACATCAGACAGCAGTGCGTATCCAGGACCGGGCCATGGGGGTATTTACTATTTTTGCAAAAAAATTGTTATTTTTAAAGTTTGTGTTTGTAATGTATACGTATTTGAAAGAGCGAATGGGGGGTTCTAATCCCCATATCCCCCCTGAATACGCCCCTGTCAGACAAGTATATAGTTCAAGGAAGGGGGGGGGGAGGCAAAGTGCATTCAATTCATTTAAATTAAATTATTTTATTGTTAGTGTGCCGCCAAATTTTGAATTATTAAAAGTATACCGTGAGGAAAAAATGTTGAGAGTCACTGACTTAAGGATTATACCCAACTGGAAACTTTAAGTTCAAAAATGTAATCATTAAAAAGCGTAATTCGCATATCCGTACTCGTACATAAAAAAATATTTAGAATTCTTGATCGTTTTCGTTCGCATTCAAATCATTAAATATTGATTGTTTTTTGTTTTCTTGCTTCAAGTTCGCATTGTTCAATTGAAGTTATTGCTTTTTATTTGGTTTTAGCGTATATTACGTGTTAGCTATTCTTGCCACAAGCACAAATAATTCTTAACGCTGTGGAGAATTTCCTGTCGTATTTATTTTTGCCTCAAACACTAACTTAGTGAGTTTAGTGAGTGGTTTAGCGCAGCATATCCTATAGTTAGTATTTAGTCTTCATATTTTTTAGGATATCCGCCCCGGTCTCGGTCTCGGCAATAAGCAATGTCCAGATGTAGACCATCGGAAGTGTTGATAGATTCCTCTTTTAATTGCAATCGACACCTTCTTACTCACATATAAAGAATAAAAATTTTTATCCGACACATGCACAACGCACAAACTTCGTAACGTTGTCGTTTTGTCTTAGCCTTTTAGTTTTTAAAAAACAAATATATTCGTATTCACTCATAAGCGCACCGGGTTTTTAAAATCTTCATGGGTACCCGCGAGCGGCGAAGTTTGGGAATTCACTTAACGCGGGTGATAGATAGTGACACAGGTCGTCACATTCGCATTTAAAAAATACTCTTAAAGAATTGGAACAAATAACAAAATACAAGTTTATAGGCAGATTTCTGTAAATTCAACATTGTACGTTGGCGCTGGCCAAAACAACAACTCCATGGAGCACCCATGAAGTTGGCGCCCATGATGTATTCACTATAATGAAAGAAGAAAAAAGGCTATCGATGCATCGATTTATGGGTTACTTATAGATATTATTATATTCTGCGTACGAATGTTTAAATAAATATTTGTTAGTATTTCAATTATGAAAAACTATATTTATATAGAAACATTTGAGGAGATTTGTGTAATTAACCACTTTAAAAGGAAGACCAGATGTTAGGTTTATAAGAATACCTACTTTCGAATTATTGTCTTTCGTTCATCTTTCAATTTATTTTCATTGACTTGAAGATCCATATGCCGACACTTCAAAGATTTTTTATTCATTAATTCATTAGAAGAATCCTTAATATAGAAAAAAACTTTTTAAAATTTACTATTTCAATCATTAATTCAATTCGTGAAGTAAAATACCGTTTTGTATAATTAGCATTTAAAATAAAATTTCACATAATACAATAAATTGAACTTTTTACTTAAATAAATTAAAAATATTCCAGTTGAAAGAAAATTGTTCAGAAAGAAGTCAAAGGAAAAAGAAGAGAGTGCATTGCACGAAACATGAGGCGCGAAGTACGGAACGATGAATAAATAACGGGAAAATCATCGATCTGTTGAACGTAAACCGAATCGCAAATCTTTTCCAATAAGACAAAAATAAGCAAGACGTGCAATACGATCGGTTGCAAAACCCGAAACGAATAAATAAGTAAATAAATAAATAAATCAACGTAACGTAAACAACGCCGCAGTATACAGGCGCAGATGAAATGAAGGAAATGTTCTTGTCACGGATAATAGTCACTACATAGTCAGTAATGAGAAGGAAAGGAAATTAGTTGAGTTGAGTTGAGTATAGACCGCTTCCCAAGGAGAATGAGTGAAAATTGCACCAATGCGAACGGCCTACATTGGGATGAGAATGTTTGAAGATTTATGAATGCTAAGAAGTCATACATGAAATGAAATCCATTATTTATGGGATTATAGAAACTCTAAAGGTGCACGCACGTTTTCGTGTAGCGATTTTGCGATATTGCGATAAATCCATATCGTTTCGATGAAATACTTCACTGGTACAGTTGGTACTGAATCTAGGGACATTTGCTTTAATTAAATTGTTACAATTATATTAAGCATTCTAATAACCTCTAAATTTCGCTTGCTCGTGGATGAAAGCTTGAAAACATTTTTGGTTATGCAACTCATTCGTCACAATGAACAAAATATTGACGTTTATGACGTCATATTAAAATGCATAATTCTGAAATGTCACATTTGACCATGCGCCAATAAAATTATTCATTGAAGCTCTTTAGCAATAAATATCGCAAAATGGAAACTAAGCTTAACAAGTATTTGTTTCTTCTTCTGTACAATTATTTCTATGTGCCAAAATATTTTTGTTGAAAGAGCTATGCAATTATTTAGCAACTGGAAAAGTCGAAATTGTGTGACGTCATATTAGAATGCATAATTCTGAAATGTCACATTTGACCATGCTTCAATAAAATTATTCATTCAAGCTCTTTAGCAATAAATATCGCAAAATGGAAACTAAGCTTAACAAGTATTTGTTTCTTCTTCGGTACAATTATTTCTATGTGCCAAAATATTTTTGTTGAAAGAGCTATGCAATTATTTAGTAACTGGAAAAGTCGAACTTGTGCACGTTTTCATGCAGCGATATTGCGATAAATCATCTTTAGCAATAAGTATCGCAAAATGGAAACTAAGCTTAACAACTATATCTTTCTTCTTCTGTACAATTATTTCTATGTGCCAAAATATTTTTCTTAAAAGAGCCATTCAATGCAATTATTTAGCAATTGCGGGTCGACGAGTGTTAATAAAAGGTGATAGTTGAAAGTTTAACTTTTATTTTACGCATCTTGATGGATTACAATTACAAATATAGCAAATAGAAACATAATTTTAAAATCATTGTGTCTTTCAGTCTTTCATGTACGTAAATTAATTTGGTAAATTGATTTCGCCTTCCGGTTTAAAGAGCTTATGTTTTTTTTAAAATTTATACTCAATTTCTTAGGTTATGTAGAATGCTTTTAAAGTAATAGAAGATCAAAAATACAAGCACGTCTATTTTTGATTTTCAATGTCATTCGCCACTTGCAAAACTTGATTACGTAAATATAAAATATAATCTGTTCCCAGCACCGAACACCTCATGAGCAATAAGATGTATTTTTGTTAACGCGCACGAAGAAAATCTAAAGTTTTATTTTTGGTTAGGTAAGTATAACAAGCAAAATATAAATAAAAGATATTAAAAATAAGAAAAATAGTACCACAATCTCGCAAACTTATCTACTAGGAAATTTAATAAAAATGAAAAACAATTGTTTAAATGTTCAAAAATTTCTATTTTTTCGTCATGAATTTCTATCAACAATATAGTAAATAAAATGTGATTAGAAAAGTTCTTTCTGATTTTAGTCAAATAAATAAAATATTGTTATTTAACATTGCACTGTAAAATTAATAAAAAAATACCTTCAACTTCGTCAACAAGCATTTTTAATCCAAAAACGATTTCCAGTCACCATTCTTATAAATTTAATTACTTTAACTTAATTTAATCACTATTACATCTTATTTTGTTATTGTAACGAATATGTATAAACGCTATCTTAATTATAAAGTCACGAATAGAATTAAAACTTCCAGATCGATTTTAAATCGAAAAATATTTAGCGCGTAAGTCTCTAGCCCGAAAACTATAGAAGAAGTAAAAGCGTTGAGCAAGAAAGAACCATCGACTCCTGTTAGTCTAACTCTAACAGAATTTTACACGGGACCGTTATCGATAGCTATATATGCGTGGTGGAAAATAATAATGTAGCGTCTTGACTGCATAATTTGCATTTTTATATTACGTACTTGTGCATACTTGTAAATCAGAAGTCTGTTGAGAATTCTTTTTCACTTCGTTTGAATATCAAGTAGTTTTTTGTAGTATAAGAAAAGTGTCAAATTTAGAATATAGAAATTTTTGGATTATTACATGACACCTTGTATAAAGAAAAATATATGCAAATATATTTAAGCGTATAAAACACACAAAGGTACCGAACGGATATAAAACAATGAACGATTGATCGGAGTGAAAAAAAAAACATCCGGAAAACCCGTTCAGTTATTCAGTTTGTATATTTTGTAACTTTATAGAAAACACAAATACATGCACAACGCGAAAATTTAACTCGAGGTTTTCCCACCAACGTAGAATGCCCAACTGAGCTAAGAGCTAAGCATGAGAAGCAGTGTCCAACTAACAAATAGCTATACCCGAAAAATATATACGACTTGCGTTTCTAATTTAGAGCATAAACTATAAAACGATCGGTCCATTAGTAAATACAATTCTTTTAAAATTTTACAAAAAAAAAACACACTAATCTAAGACATTAAACTATTTTTGTTTGGGGCTAGGCTAGTATAACTGTGCACGTCTTCATTTTTCTTTGCTGATGTCGATGTGACGTCATAAAACGTATAAATACACATATGATGATAAAATTTGTTTAATGTGCTTACAACTGTTTTTGATCTATATGTTTTCATGAAAAACAAATAATAATATACTATGATTAATTAATTTCTAAAAATTTAGTCCTGTTTTGTATATATTTATTTGTTCAAATGTTCAGGACTGGATGTTTGTTGTGTTTGTTATTTAGGCCAGAAGTGCGTGCAAGTTGCTACTTGCGTCTGGCCCGGCTGAGTTTCAATTGATCTTTTGAGTTTCGGTTCAGTATTCCGATCCAATGTTGCGCCTCTGCCATTCGTTTCCGAAATAAAAACACTTTGAAAGTTTGCCAATATGCACATAATATACGTAATGGATGTAATACCGGTATAAGGTAGCTGCATTTGAATACAATTCAAGTCAATAAATCATGTAATGTTACGACATAACAGATCAGCACAGTAAAGTACTTTGCAAAATTTGGTTTAGTGTTGCTTAAGTTGGTAACACTGTTTTTAGATAAACCAAACCAGCTAAAGCAGAGGTAAAGAGAGTATAGTTGTGATTAGGATTAGGTTAGGATTTTGACAATCAAAGCAGTGCTACCAACTATCTCCATAAATATAAAAAAATCCCTAATCGAAAATATTTAAGAAAAAGTATAGACAATTCGGTGTTATAACATGTTATCACGTGCAGAGTTAATTGTGATTGGGTTAGGATTTTGACAAGCAAAGCAGTGCTACCAACTATCTCAATAAATATAGAAAATTCCCTAATCGAGAATACTTAAGAAAAAGTATAGACAATTCGTGTTATAACATGTTATCACGTGCAGAGTTTAAGGGAGTAGTTGTGATTAGGTTAGAATTTTGACAATCAAAGCAGTGCTACCAACCATCTCATTAAGTATAGAAAATTCGTGTTATAAACTGTATTTCAAATTGTCACTTTTTCATGCTTGAAACTGAACAAGATCTTGTTCAGTTTCTTCAAGGCCATATTTTAATTATGTTTTTTTTTTAAATTTGCTGCCAGGGACTGAATGCAAGGTCAACCAAAAAATCGAATTCATTAGGTTAAAAGTAACTAACCGAAAGAAAGCCAAGCTGCCCACTACGCTTGTGTTTCTAATGCTTTTATCTGTAGTTGGTAGCCATGTAGTGAATGCACAGATTCGTACTTGAATAAAATCTTGAATGAAAAAATAGGACGAGACCTATGATGAAAATATGACCTTGAACAATAACAAACTGAACAATACCTTGCTTGTTCAGCTTCAGAGATGGAAAAGTGACAATGTGAAACAAACTGAACACGTTAAGACCTTTTAACAATAAATTTGAATTCAAACCATAAAATCATTAATCGCAAGAATTTATTCATTCAACAATCAAAGATTAACCAATAACCAATAACCATCTGTGTCAACAATTAACATAGATATGCAGTAAATAGCAATATTTGCAATAAATTATAATCGTTTATAATGATAATGATAATTTCCATTTCGATTTTAAAGGTCGCAATTTGAAAGCAATTATCTACACAAATTAACAAAAAAAAATAAAAAAGTGTAGTGCAATATAAGAGTCACTCAAGAATCAAGAAACAATAACATAAATTGCAATTGTGTTTGGCAAAAATTGCACATACTTCATAAATGGAGAAACACCTTTCACGATTTAATTTAAAATCTTATTGTGATTTGAAAAACCGCAATCCACAACTAGGCGATTTATGTGCTTGTCACTAAACTAACATGTTGATTGCATGCAATTCTGCGATTGAGCATGTTGCAACATAATTATAAATAAATTAGTTAATTAAAATAAATAAGATTAATAATCTTTTCAGTAAACAGATTCGCTGTATCTGACTATTGTTCTATAATCTATATGTTACCGCTAAAGTGCGGAAATCAGTTATTCTGCAGATTACCTAAATAAAGTCTTTGCTGGAACAACAGCAGTTTTAACGTACTTGGTTTGGGTGGCAATAAGTCCTTCTTGGGGGTCCTTCTTGCGGGTCCTTCTTGGGGTTAACGAGAGGTTGGTGTAAACACACAAAACTTACTTAGTTTTAACGTACTTGGTTTGGCACCGAATATGACACTAATACCTAATACACTGATATTCTGCAGATTATCTTAAAACTTTTGAACTTTAACGATAGGGAAGCAGTTAATGTGCACATTACCTAGGTAAAATGCGAAAAACTCTCTATTCCGCACTTTAACGCATCAAATCAGTTAATCTGCAGATTAGCTAGTTATTGTGCACATTAACGGCTTTCGAGCTTTAGCGGTAACATATACAATGTATTTGGCTGAAACAAAGAATTACAATTACGTAGCATATTTTAGCAATTGCAATCATAATGGGCGCTTTTTCAAAATTTGCTTGTATAATATGAAATAAGAAACTATACCAAGGAATGTAAAATATTGGTAATTTCATGTAGTAAGCAGTGTTCTAATTGGATTATTTTTAATTGGTCAAATATTTTTTATTTATGACATCCAGTAGAAATTTTATGAGCACTACGACTTTCCAGTTCCAAAAGCAATAAATTCGTTGGCATCAGTGTAAACAATGTTAATTGTCCAATAATAAACGGAATGAGAATAAGGAAAGTTATCTTTCCAAGCCAAACCTTTCTACTCGAGATTTTGACACATTTCCACGAATTCATGTCCGTCAAATCCGGAAAAGTGGTTTTTAAAGTTAACACAATTCCGACACCACGAAAAATCATTCTTCGGATATCGGGATGAAACTTTATAACATTATAACCATGTACATAATCCTTTGACTTAGACCGAGAGTACTTAGCATTGACGTATGGACCACTAATATTGGACACTAATATGCGAAATTTATTTACGCATGCTCCATGATCTTTTAAGATAGTATTCTGGGATTGCTTCCTACGTAGATCATGCGCCGTAATGTTTTGCCGGTTTTGCCAGTCCAAGTAACTGTCATTATGCCCTGCACTCCCACTCTTAAAGCCACCACAACCGTTTTCCTGCGCTTTAAACCAAAAATAAAAGATGGCTTGGGAACTGTCTTGCTCGTTTTAGTATTCCTTTTGTCAGTGCCCACCAAACCCCCAGTATGTAAAGAGCTGTTTTGGACTGGTGTATAAGCTGATAAAGATCGATTTTAGCAAGTAAATTTGTCATTTTCTTAAGCTTTTTCCCTTAACATGTCTTGGAAGGATCAATAGGTAGTTCAACAGTCCCTAAAACAATAACAGTCAAAAAAGAGAATTAACGCATGTTACTAACACTCCGAATAGGTATTTCACACTTTTTATGACGTCGAAATTGACGTATAAGCCTTCCGTTGCGGTTTCTTTTATTTTTATATTCTTTTTAAAGTAGAAGTTGGAATCAAAATGCAAAACATAAAACAAAGTTTCCAATTAAAATTATTTCCACGATAGCTATTAGCCAGAGTACAAAAGGTTGGAAAGTTGAGCGGTGCCCTCGACACCGATTTACTTAAAATGGAATCTCAACAATTAAAAAATTAAAAATTAAAAATATTAAGTAGGTATTAATTAAATAATACAATTAAAATTATTTATTAAATATTAATATTTGGAATTGATTTGCTGGGTATATATAGTGGAACTTTTTACGAATAAAGCATCAAGAGTTTCGAAACTTTGATATCAACCAAAACCACGATGAAATTCTTCTTTGCAACTTTACTATTTGTCGGTGTGGTATGTATAAGTTATTATTTTTATATTAACATTCACAAAATGGCACTTCCAGTAACATGAAGACAACGTTTACTAAACAAAGTTGTCAAATTGTTAGCTGGATGAATACGAATCTTCTTCTTCTTCCACTTTATCAGCCTTTCGACTCTACCATTTCTTTCCATGTCGTTCTCTGCTGGTCAATCCTCATCCAGTTGGCTCCTACATGATGACGTATATCAAATTACGAATATTTGTATCTAATTGTTAAGCAATTGTTTTTATTTATAAATCAGGTTTTCGCCTCCGCTGATGCAAACGCCACTCTTACTAAATGTTTGGAGACCCGCATGACCGAAGTATTCAAGCATTTAGACTTGGCAGAGGATGGTGCAAAATGTTTCGGTGATAACTATCCCCAACTTTCATCTCAACTCGATGCATTTAAACCAAGACTATATACCGATTTGGCCAAATTGGAACAACTCAAGAAAAGTGATGATGCCGAAGAGAAACTTAAATATTTGAAGGAAATCTATGACGATGTTAAGGATAATAGAAAGAGGGCATTAAAAATAAAAAACGACATTGACGCTCTTGGTGATACCGAATTGACAGCTTGTACAGGTCCAATTTTGGTTAAAGCCTTTGCTATAATTGACAAAGCTTTGGTTTGTTAAATAATGAATAATGGGTTCTAACAGGATAACTAACTGTCTTATTATTTTAAATATCTACTTATTGTACGTGAATGAATAATAAAGTTGTGAGCATCATGTTGTTGTGAATTTAACAATTTACACTTTCCGATCAAAATTAGTTTCACTCTTAGAGAGTTGTGCGGTGGGAATCTATACCTATTTTTATTTATATAAATAGAGTTCACTGATTGTTAGTAACCCAAATAAACGCAAAAAATTTATTGAATACATCTTTGAATAAATTGTATAGGCTCAATGTTTATATATCAGCTGTAATTTTTATATACAACATTTTCCTGCATCCGACAAAAAATCTTATTGGGAAATAAATGTAGAGAATTGAAAACTCTGCAAAAATATCTTTCATTTTTACTCCCGGTCGGATAGTTAGGACAGTTGCCCAGATTTCAAATGTTGGTACGTTGCTTGGTTTACCCTCCATTTTGTTCACACACTGACATCACTCAAAAAATCACTTTTTCGGACTAAGCGGGGGTCAGAATCTCTAAATGTTTGAACCAATTGAAATCTGACCGAAACCATAACTTTCCTTGTAATTCCTTTGGTATGGTACGGAAATATAGGGTCGGAAAGTAACAACGGAAGAAACAAAAAATCGTTTCAATCTATTCCTGATCCTGTCAGGTCGGTGCGAAATTTATTTCACTCTCCCATGACGACAAATATCTGTCCATTATGTTGTCACATCACATTCAATAAATTCTTTTCAACAAGCCGGGTTGCGTACTTATATTACGAGACGAGAAGAGAACGCGTGAATGTGAAGAACGAACGCAGATGAACGAAGCATGAGGAAACGTTTCCATGCTTCTCCACACGGAACTAAGATATCAGACGTATAAAAAACGAACCAACTAAACGAATATATGGA
>JARJEB010032203.1:0-13978 GCA_030264535.1 Liometoxenus newtonarum | reverse complement strand
CATTCACAGGTTTTGTGGTTTCTGTTTCTGTTTCGTGTTTGTGTTTTGTGTTTTCGAAGCAAAAGAAGCGACCACATTTACAATAAAGAGCTTTTCAAGTTGACAGTTGTAATTTACTGTTCGTCTAGCAAGCGTTTCACACTACAAGTTGAATTCCATGGTTGAATTTGTAAGTTTGAAAGACATACTGCAGTATAAAAATTAAATTTTGTCGTCGCGGATAAAGTATAGTATTCAATTCGCCCATAATGCAGGCAATTTATAATACGCTCGAGCTTTACTACACTCGGCTTCGCTTCGCTTCGCCTCGTTACGTAAACTTGCCCTCGCGTATAATAGCCTGCATTATGGGCTCATTGAATAATATACTATAAAAGGTCTAACGCGCTCGGTTCATGAAAAATAACCTCCAAAATAACGACAATCTGACAGTCGGCACTCGGCAGCATAGATGATAGCATCTAAGTCATCATTTTCATCACCATGGCATTCCATCTTCAACCTTATTGGCTAAGAATAGAACAGTTGAGAGATGTCGAACTTTTATGTTAACCTCTTATTAATTCCACAATCATAAAGCGTAACATGGAAAATCAAATACTTAAGAACGGTTTATGATTGACATTAATATAAAATATTATTTTATGACATAATCCATCAGATTTAAATATACGACTCTCGGTTCATGATTAATGACATAAGCCATAATATTGAAGAAAGAAAATAACCTCAAAAATAACTGCAATCTCAGTCATAATTTCCTTCACCATGGCATACGACGCAGTTGTTGAATAGTAGTGCTGGCTCATTTTCAACCTCATTAGTTAGGAATAGGAAATATTCCATAAGAATTGAGAGTTGGTGAACTTCTATGTCAAGCGCTTATGTTAAGTGATTAATTCCGCAATTATAAACCTTAACACTTGAACTATTTATGTCATATATTATGTTATCTAATATTATGTCAATCATAAACCGTCCTTAACCTAATATTTACATTCTTAATTGGATTTCCAAATATTTAAACAGGAAAATAATCAAGTTCATCATTTGGATATTCGAATATTTTGGAGAGTCGATTGTTCGAATAAATTAAATATTTTTGTCAGTGAACATTCAAATACAAAAAAAGTTACAAATTCCCAGACTTACTATACATCATTGCAAACGCACAAACATGCTTTTTTCGCAGTAATGCCGTTGACACCCACACGTAGATTTATAATACCACATATATGCCTAATATTTATATGTTTAGGAAGGAAAGAACTCACCGATATTTTTCTTTGTTTTAGAAGTTTTTAATTGGACACGCACATTTGGTACATGTGTTTGTTGCTAGATTCATTACGTGGCGGGACAGTATTAGCACGCGTTGAGTTTGTATTTGTGCATGATGGAGTATTAAAATTATAATTGTATCCATAGGCGCCGCGCCGACTTTTGGAAATTGTGTGGGCTGCACATTGACATATCTGTCCCCCTCCTCCTCACCTTCTCTTCACGGCATCTTTTCACAGTGCACGAAAAAAATGTGTATACTGGTATGTTCCTGGCTGGGTTGCCAGGCAACCCATAGATTTTGCTGTGGGTTACACGTGCACCCTTACCATCCACAAGTCGGCGCCTATAATAGTTTCCGACATGTGCAATGGGCAATTGGCTAGCTAGTATATGGATGTAGCACATGTGAGAATTGAAATAAGAAGCTTTTTGTTGTTAGATTCATTTGTTAAGTTCGGTAAGCATTAGTTATGTAGGCTTTATTTCATACACATCAAGCTTAGTATGGCATCAGCGGCATTTGTAAAAGGAATAATAGCAAAAATAAATGTGCATGAGACTGCAAACTAAAACATAGCCAATTAAATGTTAATTAATAAATCGTTAAAAGCTACCATGCTATAATATTGTTGCGCTACTTGTTATTGCAACATTTCGTAATTAAATTAGTCGGTGCGGATCGCACCGCACAACTTTCCAACCGTGTTGATTGTTGGGGCCGCGGTGATGGAGTGGGTAGCGTCAGAGGATATATACTAACAGAAGCGACACTTTGTGTCTTTTACATTGAATTTCGACAGGCCTTGTTTGGTGACCTTCGGCGTGTCAGCCATGTTGTGTGGAGGTTGGAATTTGCGGGAAATTTGAATTTACTTGAAATGCAAAGAGCAGATTCAAATTTCCCGCAAATTCCAACCTCCACACAACATGGCGGACACGCCGAAAGTCACTAAACGAGGGCTGCCGAAAAACGCGAAGTGACGCTTCTGTTAGTATACATTCTGTATATATTCTCCGCACTGTTATATG
This sequence comes from Liometoxenus newtonarum, assembly GCA_030264535.1. Taxonomy (NCBI): domain Eukaryota; kingdom Metazoa; phylum Arthropoda; class Insecta; order Coleoptera; family Staphylinidae; genus Liometoxenus; species Liometoxenus newtonarum. Next base: position 11,665 of record JARJEB010032203.1, on the reverse strand, counting down.
TTTATGGGTTATAAACCCATCGGGCGAAAATCTCCTTCCGTGGATTTCTGTGTTCATTTCTAATCAACTAACATATGGAGAAGCACAAAGGGCCCAACTAGTCCACCAAATCGATTTCTGTATAATTTCAACTATCCTATTAAAATTGGATCCTCGGTGGAAGACTTGCACTCTTGGAAAGTGACACGTCACAAAGCCGCACGAAGAAATGTTTCAGACATAAAGGAAATTGAAGATATTTTGGAAATTATATAAATATTTTTTTCTGTGCTAAAGTTAATATTTAGCTAGTTATCTTCAATTTTAAGTCGGTCGATTTAACTGAATTTTACTCCTTTTTTGAGTCCAACGGTCATCTACCAATATACTTATACGGAATTTTGTAGTTAGATAAACGGATACACATACAGGCACTTTTTCGACCTTGTGACATGAAAATCTCGATACATAAAATTTGACATGAAAACATTACTTTCCTCTTATACCTTTGGTATACTGTCAGAAAATAAAAAGTTATAAAAGCGGTGAATACAAATTGAAAAATTTAAATAAAATTACCACCACTAATGAGTAATTAGTTTCTAGTACAAATAATCTATGAATAATTAGATTTAAAATTTTCAATTAAACCATATTTTTGAGTGTCAGTAATAGAATTATTTTCATAGGTGCTCAGTTTTTGCCAGTTATTACGCAAACCTATCGAAATGAAACTGCATATTTGAGCAGCTTAGACCATGAGTAAAAATTGGCAAAATGGGTCGGCAAAGAAGGTAGCGTTACTTGACGGTCAAAATATAAAACAGCAATAGCTAGTTAAATATTGATTTTAACATGAAATGATTTGAATAATCTTAGAAAGTATTTTCCATTTCCCACAAGTTTTGCGCATAGAATTTCTTCGTACGGCTAATGGTTTGGAAGATATGATTAAACACAATCACCATTTCAACAATCCAATAAATGCTGTCACACTATATTGACAATATACATACGAAGGTTATATTATAAACGTAGAAATTGAAGTTATAACATGTGGAGGGAAACTTGTGTTGTGAGAACCCGTACAAAATTAGCATGTAGTGGATGCTTAACTTCAGGTGGATATGAAATCATAGCAAAATTACAAAACTATGCAGTATTCCAACAAAACACGGAGTTAAACTACGCCCTAAAACAGCTCGCAATATTTAAATTAAACATTTCTATTTGTCAACCCATTTTACACTATAGATTAGGAAACCTCAATGTATTTTGACACAAGGATATATGTCATGAGTTCAATCATGGATCTCAATCCTGCTGTCTCTCCACCGAAAAAACGAAAAACCAATCATTTTTCGACTCCGGTTTCAGAATTTGAAAAATTTTGATACAGAAATTTTTGTATTTTCGTATTTTAAAAGTTATGACACCCAAATTGAAACTATGTAATTTGTATTGCGTTATGTGTGAATTTATTAACATAAATACACACACACACACACACACACACAATTTTTTTTTCTTCATTCAAGAATATTCTTAAATCAAGAAAATATGTCTTCAAAACAATTATATATTCTTGAATAGATAAACAAATTTATCAGCGACGACCAAGTAAAACAGCCATTATTACGTGTTTGTCCAGGCGCATATAACTCACATTATTACCACTCGAAAATAATGAGCTTGACAAGCGTTAATAAAGTACCCTTTATTCAACAAGAGATTTACTTTACGTCAAGCACAGCGCTTCCTTAAATTGAATAAAGAATGTCGCACACGGACTGCATCTAAAACGTCATCTATTGAACTGGAGCTGCGTTCGGATTTTCAGACAGAGTTGGAGTGTATCTGGAGTAGTGTTTGAGTGTATAAAGAATGCTGCATTCACTTTTTTGGACTTGCCGAACGACTAAAGAGCGTTTAGAGTGAAAAGAGTCATGCTCCGTTCACCCTTTTTGGAGTTGCCGAACGACTAAAGAGCGTTTAGAGTGAAAAGAGTCATTAGAGAATATCTGAACGCAGCTTGAAATATCTCATATATGACAGTCAAATATTGTCTGTCAACCAAACGTCACGCGATGCAGTTCGTGTATGCGTATGGTGTCTGTTGTGTGTGCGCTTCGTTTCGTGGTGTTGTTATTTGTGCTTAGATTCGTTTCGTTCAGACAGGAATCAGCAGGTGCATCAGAAAATTCGCGCATATAGGCTATTAATACACTCGGGCCATTACTTACTCGGCGCCCTTCCCGTTGCCTCGTTACGTAAACTCCTCCACGCGTATAATAGCCTAAATATGCGCTCATTGAATAATAAACTATTATTTCTGCTAAGTAACTTTATTCAGTTTCAGTAAATATTGTCTTTCGTATATATGAATGCATATAATAAAAAAAATAAATATTATATGAGCGATTATGATAGCCATTGTTCACAAAGATGATGTTTGAGCCCACGATCCTGAGGCGAGTGGTGCAATTCATCTGAATGAACAATGGCCACAATCGCGAATTGATTGGTCAACTTAAATTGATTCCCATTTAAAAACGGTGCTTCCCTGAACATTTTGGTATTGGACTTTCTTACTCAGTTTTTCATGTAGAATCTGCCATTTTTCGCTGAATCGTTTGGTCTAGGACACCCTGTATACAGTCATAAAAGAAATTTTTTTCTCTTTGTTATATAGTTTTTGTTGGTTTATTTACTGCATTTTTATCCAAAAATATGTTAAATAGCTACATAAGTTTTCTTTCTCTATGGATATTGTGCAAAGCAATGAATTGTAATCGAAGCGTTGAAAGTACGCTGTCAAATATGTAATCGTAAATCATTTTATTATTAATGATTTTATTCATGTTTAATGTAATAATCTTTTATTGAATCGTAAAAACCCCTATACATATTCAATTCGATCACAAAAGAAATAGGACTAAAGGCGATATTCATTCATATGTTGAATGTTGAATTATCGAATATCAAATGTCGGTTCGTTCCTATAGGAATGGGATGATGTGAATATTAGAATGCTACAATACGTTAAACATAATAACATAAATCGGCCGAAATTTTATTCGAAAAAAATCTAATAATATTGATGATTTGCTAAGCTTTATACCTTTTACCATTCATATATCTTTACCTTAGGATAAACTTCGGGCGGGTTAACACCAAACTAAAAAAAAAACAGCAACAAAACAAAAATTAGGTAGAGTTTTTAAAAATATTATAAAGGAGGTTGAGTTCAATACCTAGCGAAAGTTGTTAAATGATGTTACCAAGAAATCAAAAGTCCTGGCTTTTATTCTTTGCCTAAACATTTTTTCTGAAATGTTAAAACATTTTTGATACCGAGTTATCAAAAATGTTTTAACATTTCGGAGAAAATGTTTAAGCAAAGAATAAAAGTCAGGACTTTTGATTTCTTGCTAACATCATCTAACAACTTTCGCTAGGTATTGAACTCAACTCTTCTTGATATCACGAAATTGAAAACATTTCAGAGATTTCTAATTGTTGGCTACAAGTTTCTGTTTCTGGAAACAAAATCCCCTTCATATGTAGGTCCTTGATTCAGATAGTTGAATTTGTGTTGGGTTAATTTTGCGTGAACCGAATTGAGTCTGTTCCTTTTTGTTGTAAATTTGGTTTCCATTGGATTTCTATTGAAAATCAAGGACTTGTTTTCGTTTTCAATTTTAAAAACAAACCTCTCAGTTGCAAGGGATTGCAAGTGAGCCGCTTTGGTGGAAATCCTCCTTTATAACACTGATGTAGATAAAAATATTAATTCAAAATTCAATTCACGATTCATGCAACATGCAAACATAATATCTAGAACGAATTAGACTTTCATGTCGTGTCTTTTTTACCAATTGTATTCATATATCCGATATGGCGATATTTTTGTTGAAATCTCTAAATTTTTCATAGCCAATGAAATGGAATATTGTCTGTTTACGATTCCATGTGATGCAGTATGTAGCTTTACGTTGTCTAATTTTGCCGGAAAGGATTAAAAACGCAACGAAAAATTACAATATAGCTACGGACAGAGAACACGACATTTTTGATTTATTATGAACAACTTGCTGCGTGCTTGTTTTTTTGTTGATGTAAAAAGAGATAGGTACGATTCTCGGATGTAATGATGATATATTACGACATATGTAAAATAATGCACTGAATAAACGGCAGGGAGCACAAATAAAGAGGAGTTAAGTGCTCTGACAGATAATCCAATTATGAATGGAAACTTAGGTAATAAATATATACCTACTGCTAATGTTTATGCTAATACAAGTGCTGTTGTTGAAATGCGAATACTGAAGGAAAATGCGAATGCTGAAACTTAACCGTACATCCATGTGATGTGAAAATATACTGGTGTAAATTAAAAATTACTTTTTTAAGTTTTAAATATTTTTACGAGACTTATAGCAATTATTTTCGGATATTTAAAAAAAATTAATTACAAAAATGCTTAATAAATATCAAAACATAAGATTTCATCATAAACTGCAAGCAGAAAAAATTTGAATTACTTCTTAATAAATGTAAATATTGTGCATTTAACTTTTTATGCAACTTAATTTTTCATTTTATATTTAAATTTGAATTTGGCGTTTTTGCTAAACTAGCGACATTTCCATTTCTTGCGGTCAACGGTTAGCCTGCGAACTAAATTCCTACGCTTGCCATCGGTCAAAAAACAATATGGTAGTGCTGAACTTGTAGTTTTTCACAGAAAGCTCACACTAAACTCAAGAAATCACAATGAAATCTCACACAGTGTATAAAACAAGTAACATGAATCGAAAGTATAAGGTGAGTGCTGCATATTGATACTACATTCATGTACCAAAACGATCGCGCCGATTCGTAAAGTTTCGAAACAATTTCACTTTTTCGTTTTCTTACATCTCATAGGCAAATTGTTAACGGGCGCCTTGATTTTTGTAGCTTTCCATAAGACTCCACGATTTAGACAAAAACACAACAAAAACAACAGCACACGTCGACAGTAGTGCTTAACCTGTACAAAGCCCATGCAGCTCCCAGAAATTATAAGAAATCACCATGAAATCTTACCTAGCACAACACGAAAACAACACACATCGAAAATATAAGGTAAGTGTTGCATTTTGACACCATATTCATGTAACAAAACGTTCGCGCCGTTTTGTAATGAACGTAAACATTTTTCGGTTTTTCATTGTCGAGTTGAGGTTGAGTTGAGTTGAGTTGGTTGAGTTGAGCTGAATCGAGAGGGGTCGAGTCGGACTCAGGAGAGGCAAAGGCGCCGGAGCTTGGCACTCAGCCAACTTGCATCTGCAAATAATCAGTTGCTTGCCGATAAATTCGCACCGCACAACTTTCCGAGTTTTGATAACACTAAATTTCTTTCCAATTTCCATTTTCTGATCATAATTACGTTTATGATCGACGACTTCTACCGCTTCTACGAAATCATAGATACAAAAGTTAAAATAATAAATGTTTTTCTTGATAGGATTAAGAAAGTATTTGCACAAAAAACGTCTTGCGTTTCATATATTGCTGCATCTCGAAGGATTTTAGGATTCTTATAACGTTTTACATAATATGTAAAACCTTGGATTACAATTTTTCTTGTTTTATCCTCAACTATTTCAATTCCGAACTGTTTTATGAATTATACAAGTATAAACGCGGACTATAGTTTCGTTGTAATAATGGTACAAATAAGCTGTCCACGTCCAAGTTACTATATTCATAGAAACAATGGGATACAAACAAACTTTAACTATAACGAAGGCGTTCATTGTATTTAGTTTATTCAATATTTTCATTGTTACTTTGTTAGTTAATGTTTAATAGTAACATAGACTTCGTGTTTTTTGATAAGCGCATTTTTGTATGTGTAAGCATAATTCCTAACATTTAATTAATAGCTATATATCGGCCATACCCTTGTATAGGCGTGCTGGCAGTCAATTTTTTATAAGTTCATGTTCTCATTTGTTTTCTTGAAATTACCAATGTACTGATTATAATTAAGGGTCGCTGAGGTAGGTATACGCATTGATTTTTATACTTATCCACTTTGTATGTTTATTAACAAAGCATGAATTGTGAATGTGTCAAGTTAATTATGCACGCGGTATATTTGCTCATTCAAATATTAAAACATTAAGAGCAACAAGCAATGAGGACCAGGACACAAAACAAGCAAGAAGTAATTCGACGTCATAATTAATCATGTAATCTGCTGCACTCGTGCATGTTCCGTTTGTATAATGCACAAGTTTTAGTCCTGCGGGGAAAATGTTCTGAAAGTCTGACCAGCGACCATTATAGGGAGCGTAAAACTTAGAACTTGATATACTCGTAGTTCTCTAGTGTCGAAATGCATTTTTTCTTGGTTGCCTCTTTCGCGCGAGATTTTAATATCCGCACGTTATTCCCCGTCAACATCGTAGAAGTCACTGATGGAAATGCCGCACCCGACGACAAATTTATTACGTTGGATGCACATGCACTCAAGGTTTCTCTTAATAATTATTTTGCGGGGCCCTCAGTGAAGTCAGCTTTTTCTATTTACCTTTTTCCATTCAGTTCTGTGATAGCTTGACGTCTCTCTTAATTTGTTCTTATGCAATTCTTACAATAAATTATATATGAAAGAACCTGAAGTGTAATAAGAAAGTTCAGGACTGTGGAAAACAAAAACACGCAAATTTCACATAAAAACGACAACCCGGAAATGAGTGGATTTAGCTGTTTCGATTATTTCACGTTTAATCGAGAAAACTTTCTTCGTGACATTCGTAAATTTCCGTTTTTTCGTAAAAATCCTTGCAGCTTGCATTCTTAAAGTTTTCTTTTCTTGAAAAGTTTACTTTATAAAAATTGTTTTTCTTCATTATATTATATAAAGAGTAATGACTCATAGCACTTTAAAATTCAATTTAATCAATAATCGAAGAAAGTTTTTGACAGTTTTTAATTATATTCGCAGCTTCAAAGCACTAATATACTTTGTTGTAATAAATTTTTCGACAAAAATATGTTTACATCCTGTCAAAACTTTGTGTTATAGGTATACCTAAAAAATATAAATAAAAACGCAAAAATCAATTAAATCAGTAATATTTAAGCCTGATTATACCGAAACAAACATATATTTTTAGAATATTTGATTTTTTTTTAAATCTACGAATCTAGAATTTTTAGTGGGATCAAGGCGTGAAGTTGTCTTTATTAACTTATTGGCGATTTCTTTGCTCTAGAATTGTATCGGAAGACTCCATTTGAATCTACACAAAACGGAAAATTGTATACGCTGTTCCTGTTATAAAAATGAAGCACATCCATTATGGAATTATGTTCTTGAATTATTTTAATTGCTCATAAATATTGAAAGATTATACATAAATTGATTATTAAAATCTGTAAGCATCCTGCCTTACAGATTTTAATAATTGATGCTTCGTGAAAAGAACGTACCAAATAAGATTCCTGATTCAATAAGTGCTGCTAAATTATTAATACAAGAATATAAAAAGATTCAATATTTGAAGATTGGAATTAATTAAAAATTGAAGTTTCAACAACAAAATATTCAGAAATGGCCAATTAATTTCAGCACGGATTAAATGGAGAGTAAAATATTTTCATTTTTCTACAGAACTGTTTAAATATTTATATTAAACATTCGTGTGGAAAAAAGACCGTTTGTTACCTAATCTAAGCATCAACAAATTTCGCCAACTTTTTGATTAATCTCTTCGGGTTTTGAACAATTTGCCAAGCGAAAATAAAGTAAAAAATAATAATACCTCGGCAAGAACAGGCACCATTTAAATCTCACTGTCAATTCGCTATTGTTGAAAGTTTCAGTTGGTACTTTGGTAGGTATATAACTTTTGGTTGATCGTACTTTAACTTGTCGCCAAATCACCTCACACGTTCAGATTTAACTTCTAAAGGATGATAAATCGTTTCTGGTATTATCAGTTTTCTCCAATTTCAATTTCTAAAAATTAATGTGTAAATTTTAACCTTAACCAACTATTTGAACTGATTAAAAATCTTGAAGGATTTCCAACTTACTTCATCACTTGGTCCTGGTTAAACATCAACATCTTCTACGAACGGATTCAATCTTAATTTGTCACTTAAGGGCCGCACAAGTCTTTCTGCTAGAATATTGCTCTTACTCTTATCACTCTGGATTTTTTCCGCAACTCACTCAAAGACTACCTACCGTCGATCCGGTAAAATATATTCCCGGATATTTTTTAAGAATATAAATTTTAGATAACTCTGTTTGATGATAAATATTGAAGAGCCAACCAATCAAAATATGAAATTATTGTAATCTTCTAAATATAATTTTAGATATAAAAATTGAAATAAATAATTGAAAAGGGATATTTTAAATTGAAAAAAAGAATTATTTTCTATTATGATGTCTGAATAAAGAAAATGAAATACGAAAAGTAAAATAAGAACGGAAAATTAAAAACGATGTTTCATTTAAATGTACCTACATGTATACCTATAGGTAATAGTTTTTGCATTAAAACATTTCCTATATATTTCATTTACATTTATAATTTTAGTATTTCATTCGGAATTACATATTTGCATAATTTAAATTACTTTAGGTATAGAAAGTTATATTATATTAATATTATTAACACGAAACCAATGACGTTTGGACGAAATTAAAATATGGAAAACAACGAAAGGCAAATGAAAATTTAAATATTTATCTGAAACAGGCCAAAACGGCAAAACAGCTTTATTTTTATGATTCTCAATTATATTTGACATGTGACATGGTGTTTTCGCTTTGATCATGATCTGGGGAACAGAACACAGAAACGGATCGCAGTTTTGCATTGGCGAAATTTACTCTCGACGGAGACATCGACGAACATTTTAGAAACAGATTTTCCGATTCCTTGACTAAAATAAATAATAATTCCTGTAAATTACGCCGAAAATGATTGACTTCGACTTTGGTGGTTCGTTAAGTTATAATTCCTTCTGCGCGTCCTCGAATTGTAAACAAAAATCGTGGCGAATATTAAAATGGAATCTTCTTCTGCATGGAAAATTAGAAAATTATAGTTTGGCAAGTCTTGATTTACCTACAACCAAGTTTCTCCATAAACTTTGTTTAATGCTGTAATTTGCTCTTTGCAGCGTGGATATTGCATTTAATTTAGTTGGAGAAAATATTTTACTAGCCGAGACGCTATATTAGTATCGCTAAAGCTTTAATTTCTTAGTTTCGTTCGGTCTCATGAATTAAATGAATAAAAAACATTCGCTGCGTCGTTAATGCGCTTCGTTCGCATTATTACGCTTAACATTTTCCAAATACTGTTAAGATTAAGATTGATGAATTTTTCTACGTAATAGGGCAAGCAGGCGAAAGTAATGGGTGTAGAGAAAATCGGTTGGAAAAAACCGAACAAAGAAACGAAAAAAAAAATCACTGATTATATCCTACATCCAGCACGTCAAAGTACTTTAACTAAAAGAATGTAGGTACAGCATATTAAAGAGATGAATGAATATATCAGAGTGAGGCATTTTAAATAACGATTCAGGTCATTGCATATCATTTTTTACATATAATCGCCTCTCTTTAACGTTTTCTTTTCTTTTGCTCTATCATTCTTCAACCTGGAATGGGAATGTGGAAAATGGGAAAGATAACTATAGGAAAGGGTTACTTTCATGAAATTTTTATTGGGCCTGCTACGGAAAAACTAGTACCTACTTAGTTAACCTTATGATATACCTTCATTTATCAAAAAAGCGCTTTATTTTATTTTTTCGGGTTTCAGGAAGTAAATGTTTAATGCTTGTTTCCGGGTGCGATGTGATGGAGCGAATGCCACATTCGCATCTATCTTAAAATTCGGGTAACGCGTCACAGACATAACGAATGGCTAAACGGAAATATAATAAACACTCATGACGAGACAAGCGAAATTTTCGGTTTTCACCGAACCAACCCAGTAATCTCTTTTCCTTTGTATCCAACGTAACTCAGTTTATATTATTTCAGTTTGTTTATACTGATAATAATTCATCTTGACAAAAAGTCGATTTAAAAAGAATAATAATCGTAACAAAGTGAACAAAAGTGATTCATTTCAGAAATAAATTATTTGCTTTTAATTACAGGCAAATTATTCTTGTTGTAAATATTAACAAAACTACGAAGTCCTCGCTAATTGCTAATAATATTATGACTGCATGTTAAGATTTTCCTTCCGTTCTAATATTTATGCAGGGCAGCCATCAGTAGACCGGAAAACATCGCAATTATTTGTAACTTTTTACGTTTTAGACAATGAAATGTGTCGTAAGTCTTGTCCCACTGGTATTGGCACTACACTTAATCCTTGCAAGGATATTAGTTTGAATTAAAACAGAAAATTGTGTACCTAAAAAAATTTTTAGAGTTCTAGAGGGCCTGTGCCAACTTTTCGTCCTGTGTTCTTTCACGCAAAATAAAGTTTATTTCGTTACTACTCTTATGCTATTGGCTTTAATGCATGTGCCTGTTAGACACTCTAATGATAATGTCTTTTTGTTAGCGCGATTTGTGATCGTCATGAACAGCAGACGAAATAAAAAAAACCAAAAGGAGACAAGCTCAATCGTTTATAAGGCTTAAAACGTGCCGATTGTTTTTTCTTCTTCTGCTAAATGCGATAACACACGCAGAAAAGCAAATACAAGGCAAATCACTTTTACTTTCTGTTGACGGTTTTCTCTTGTAACGATCGTAGCTAACGTTTACGCTCATTAGGGCGTTTTAGTCCTTTAGTTGCGTGAGGATTGTTTATCTTTTGGCTATAATGTGTCGAAACAAAAAATCGAGAATACGATTAATCTAATGTTGGGTAGGTAGTAGCCTTTCTTTTTTCTTTTTGTGTAGGGGTATGGGTACTAGTCATTTCTAAATGGGTGGCTTTAAAATTAATAGCGTTACTGTATCACTCGACATTAAAGATTCGTCCCTTTGGGTCTTTGTTCCCTTTTTGCCATTACGCGTTTCCACGATGAAATTGCTTCGGGTAGGCCCTGCTTGATTTTCCGGTTTGCTGTAGTCGTGGAGGTAGTTGATGTTTACCTTCGTTGACAGGGATTTATTTAAGCATCTTAATTTTCGCCTATAATTTATCATTTTCTTGTACTACATTAGGCATATTTTGTGCGCTATCAGTACCTCGTCCCTAGGTATAGGTACAGTGAGTCAAAATTAAGGATGTATGAATTATAATTAATATTATTGAAATAAATGTGTACATTTTTCTAAAAATTGCTAGAAAATTTTTTACTATTTACGTGTCTAAAATAGGGACGGATATATTCATAAGTTGAAAATGTGCAAAAGCACTTTTTAAAACAATCTGTAGGACAAGATTTATTTCGCACCGCACAACTTTTCACTCGCTACGATTTCATAAAACTCGTCGATCGTAAAAGTAATTTTGATAGGAAAGTAGAAATTGCGTAGAAATTTAGTGATATCAAAACGTAATCAATCTCATCTCAACTTAGTGGAAATTTATTAGTTTTAAAATATCAGTCAATTGTACGACATGTTTTAACATTGAAAAAGTGATTTCAAGTTTCAAAGAGTAATTTACTTTGTAAATTATTTTCAAAT
>JARJEB010032196.1:0-14868 GCA_030264535.1 Liometoxenus newtonarum | reverse complement strand
GTCATCCCACATCCCCACTCTCTTCGCGTCCGTCGGTGTGTCGTTAGCAATACAAATTCCCTCCCCACTGCCATGAATTTTTGAACTTATTTCTCAAGGGTTAGGTCTCACACGGTTTCCAATAATCATCAAAATATCTCGCGTCCATCAAAGTGATGCACTGCATCATCCTGATGTGTCGTCATCCGTCCCACATCCCCACTCTCTTCCCGTCCGTCGGTGTGTCGTTAGCAATACCCTCCCCACTGCCATGAATTTGACTCGTTTATTTTACCTGCGAACATAGGACGGTAAATTAAACGCACGGTATGTACTTAATTCGAAAAGTCAAAAAAAAAATCCTCCAATTCGTTTGTCACTATTTTGTTGAGTTGCTGGCTGGAAATTATATAATTAAAATTCACAACACTCATCAATGATAACTGCGCGACATGCAGATGCAACTTTATGTTAATTGTGAATTCGAAATGTTTTCGTAGAATGACAAATAGAGGTGATTTACTGCTCTGCATATATAATTCGTCTAAAAGTATAATCCTTTCGATTATGAATATATGATGGTAGTCAGGGACGGACTGGCTGTAATTTCTCGAGAGGCCGCTAGGCCGTTGAAATTTTTTAGTTTCTTGATCTCCTCGATTTTTTGAGATTTTTTACCTTTTTTTGGGTCATTTGTGCTGCCATGCCCTCGGATCGATCGGGCAAATTTTCGCAGGCCGATTGCAAGACTCCGTCCGTCCTTGATGGTAGGACGTTTTTAGAATTGAAATTTCTGGGAACATTGTCATACATACATTAACGATGTTTCGATTTCGATGCGATTATATCAGATAACTTAGTGCCATTTCGCACCAAGCCAGTCAAGCCATCTTGTCAAGTCAAGTCCAATAAAATCAAGTCAGTCAGTTATTTCACACCGAATGACTACTGTAGGGAATTCTGTGTGAAATAGCTGACTGACTTGATTTTATTGGGGTATCACTTCAATTGGACGCCCGACAATTGGACGCGGTCAATTGGTCGTGCGACAATTGGATGCGTGGTCTTACAGTTCGGTTTGGGCGGCTTGCCGTCCAAACCGAACTGTAAGGAGGTTAGGCCCTATGGGGTTAGCAGGAGGGTTAGTGTAAAAACACAAAACGTACTTTGGTTTTAGCGTACTTGGCTTTTTGTCGTACGCGTCCAATTGTCGCGCGACCAATTGACCGCGTCCAATTGTCGGTCGTCCAATTGACGTATAACCTTCTATTGGACTTGACTTGACGAGATGACTTGACTGGCTTGGTGCGAAATGGCACTTACATGCTAATATATGCGTCCAATTAACATTTAATTGAATTGCTAATTTAAGGAGGCATTTACCCTATAAATGTTGATATATGTATACAATAAATTAACTGTTCAATTATTAAGTACTCTATTGACATTTGCAAATTGAAAATCAAAGCGTGCCGCTCATGCATGTGCCAGTGCCGTTCGCTTTGCTGCACGTCTAACCTAACATGTGAATGGCGTCATTGCCAAAATCCACACTGGGATTTTTTCAAACAAACGAACAACAAAAAACAAGATGAACACGATACACCATGGATGACATCATTGTGTATCTAAACCAAATATACACTACGATTTCGTAGAACTCGTCGATTGTGAAAGTATTATTATGATCTGAATGTATGGAAATAACCAAATAACTCCAACTCACTTCTTTACCGACCGCGATTTCATTTATTTATCTTCCCGGTCTTATTTTAGGTCTGTCCACATTCCAAAAAATCCATGCTTACCATGCATACCTACCTTCAGTATGGTCGGAAAGTAACTGTTTTGAGGTTATATTTTTAACATATTTTAACTTTTTACTTTATTAACTATGAATTAATACATAATAAACGCATATTTTGTTTGTTTGTTTCTTTCTTCATCACATCTACGACCCAGACTTACCAAAACAATGCAAATGATGAATTGCGCCACTCGCCTACGGCTCGCGGGCGCAAACTTCATCAGACCAAAAAGCCGATTTTTGACTTGGGGTCAACGGATCTCCACGATTCAGGGAAAAATAAGACTTTAATTTTTTTTCATGATGTAGGCAGAAAGTAAAAGACACATCTGGAATGCGTTCAGAAATTGTTACAGGCAAACTTGTTATCATTGAAATCATCTTTTTGCAGTTTTATTATACTTATAGGACTATAGGTACATTTTGTTGTAATTCCTATTGTAATCTACAATCATTAATCGAATAGAATTTCCGCAAGTTCGCATCGTCAACTTAATGTTTCTCATGACTCTAATACATCAGAGCAACACACAGAGCAACACACCCGCATTCTCTTACAATTTATCACCCGCCATCACCGGTAATGACACCGCAATGCCTCAACGCAACCGAAGATTATATTTCCCGATGCGTTATTTGATATACTCTCATATACCGTGCGATTATTTTACCGGCGAACATAGCATGTGCTATGTTGCTATGTTCGACTCTAAAATAAACGAGTCAAACTCATGGCAGTGTGGACTTGCATTGCTAAAGCACACCGACAGACGGGCATACAGTGGGGATGATAATGTATTGTACTGACGGAAGGTCAGGATATTATTACAGGATATTTTATGGAAAATAAATCGCGAACAGTCCGCAGACTATTATTTCGTGCGTACATTTTTTATTATTTCTACCTTTTCTTCGGTTGCATACCGTGATTGATGAACAATTTGTGAACAATCAATTCAAATTATGAAATTATTAAAAGGAATACAATTGACAACTAACAGTAACGGCATGACCATACAAATTACTTTGATCGTGCATCGCCCCTCCCAGTCCGTCGGTGCGTCTTTAGCAACACAAATCCCACTGCCATGAGGATTTGATGCGTTTATTGTACCGTCGAGCATAGGAACATAGCATATGCTATGTGCGACGGTAAAATAATCGCACAGTATACCAACTAGAACCAACCAAACTTGAATATATTTCAGTTTTTCCTCAATACACACTTTAATATTTATATTATGGACAAAAAAATTTAACAAATTACAAGCGAAAACTTGAATACGTCAAGTAAATGAGTAGATCAGTTTTTCCTTGACATTTATTTAACTTATATTAATTTATTTTATTAATTCCACTTCCTCATTTTGATATAAATATATTAACAATTAAAATGCTCAAAAGTGGGGATGTCAAAATTGTCAGAGATATCGATATATCGAACATACCGATTATCGAATATATCGATGTTTGAAAATTATCGATTCTTTATCCTAAGTCAAAAAAATCTATTTGAAATTACTTTTGGTTACAAAGCAGTTTAACAAAATAATCGATACGAAAACATCGATTATTTTTGTCTTACATATTGATATCGGAAAACATCGATTATTTTTTGACATCCCTACTCACAAGAACTAATTTTTGACCGTTGAACTAATTTAGCACGAAATTTAAATTTAACATTTTTAACTTTTTAGCAGGAATATTGCAATTTCCGCGTGTCCGCCATATTGTGTGGAGGTTGGAATTTGCGAGAAATTTGAATCTACTATTTGCATTGTTAGGTAAATTCAAATTTCCCGCAAATACCAACCTTCACACAACATGGCTGACACTGTATCGCATGTATGTTGTCACGTGTCCGAGGCACTCCTTAACCTTAAAGGAAGAGAAATGATTGTAATTACTCTTTTGATATTATTACAGATGCATCACAGACCGACGATTATAAGCACTCAAGGAGTGTGGGCATACATGGCTGTTGCTTTAGTTCTGCAGATGACTTCAGGTAGTCCAACGCAAAGGACGACACCGCTTCTCACTCATCATCTCACCAAGAGGTCGTTCTTTGACATTCAGTGTAAAGGCGTCTACGATAAGAGTATATTCGCACGACTCGATCGTATATGCGAAGATTGTTATAATCTCTTCAGAGAACCTCAACTTCATTCATTATGCAGGTATTTAGAATATTTTGTGGGAGTGCGTTCAAAAATTACACACGGGTTTTACCTATCCATTTTTGAACGCATTCTAGTAGAACATTTTCGGTGACATTTACTTTTAACGATTTAACGATAAATGTCGAAAGTTTAAGTTTGTATTTTTGCAAAGTCGTAAAATTTAAAATGGTTGCTTAATAATTTCGACATTATCAATGTTTATCATATAAATAATAGATAATAATTGACAGCTTCGTATTTAATATTCATGTATCGACTATTTCGTTTCTAAATTACGCATCAGCTTGACTTTTGCTTAAATGTCAATGAAACAAAACATAGTATAAAATTAAAACTTTTTGCGAAGTCACGTCTTGGGTACGTTTGCGTTTGCCAAAAACTAATTATCTTCAATGCGTACGCGTACCAATACCAAGTAAAAGTATAAAAATGTGTGTCCTGTATTTGCTTTGCTTTTATTATAAAAATAGAGTCAATTTGCGCGCAAAATAATATATGTACTTATGTAAAAAGATATAGCGTTTTATGATGTGCTGTCACGCTTTTGACGTTCAGTTGTTGAGTCCCGCGTGTGGGGCCGTCACACATCTGCACATCATTTGGCTAAGAAATGCCAACAAAATGATATGGGGCATGTTTTTTTGGTTACGTCCAAGAAGCGGAATTGGAAGAGCAAAAAAACGCAAAGCTGCACAAACCGGTTTGGAGTGGAGTGGGGGAAGTGGGATTGTTGTGCAGTCACCTTCCCTAAACGACTTTAGCAACAAAAAAAAACGGTCATTCCTTCTTCCTGAAGCAGGCAGACGGCACCAAAAAAACGTACCCATAATGTTACTGTATTTAAATTAAATAGGCTACATTTGTATAAACAGCTCGCCAATTTAATTTTTTGAGTTGTGGTGGACATCTGGCACACTCATGAAGTTCGGTTCGTAAATACACATATATAAAACTTAAGGGGTTTACGGAAACTAAACTCGATTTGCATTCGAGGGTTGCGTTTCGAGAACGTTACTTTTTAACGTAATTTTCTCACTTTTCGAAAGGTTCCTCGCGTTTTACGTTCAAATATCAAACAAACACTTGACAACTGTCATAACCTAAAACTGGATAAATAGCAGTAAAATCTAAAATCACATGAAACGAAACCGGGAAAGAAATTGTGAAAAATAACGAATCACTGCGCAAGTGCACCATCTGTCAAGTAATATGTGCCGTGATTTTTGTCACTTTTAACGCGACGCTTTGACAGTTTTCAAACAATTCACTGTGATTATTTTGGTGAGAATCGCAGAATAGTGTTATTCTTGAACGCTGCCCTGAATTGACTCGAATGCCAATCAAGTTCATGAGTTTAGTTTCCGTAAACCCCTTTCTTATTCTTAGTAAGTTATGGGGTTTTTCGTTTCTTAAGTTTTTTGTAGTGTTCTCAGAATATAGGTTAGCATTTAGATATCTACTACGAGGGGTAAACAACTCTTTTAAATAACGTACAAATGATTCACAAATGTGAATTCTTTAAAAGAATTCACAGTATTTTAGAAAGAATTCACAAAGTGAATTCACAAAGTTCACAACCATTTCAACAAATTTTATAAAAGATTTAAAATCTATACTGCGCATGCGTTTAATGTGTCTTTTTCTACGCGGTATATTTAAATTCACATGAATTCACATTTTTTTCACATGAATTCACATTTTTTTACATGAATTCCCATTTTTTTTTTCACTTGAATCACAATTTTTCACAAGAATTCACATTTTTTTCCTACATGAATTCATATTTTNTTTTTTTTCACTTGAATCACAATTTTTTCACAAGAATTCACATTTTTTTCCTACATGAATTCATATATTTTTGCGAATTCACAATTTCAATTGTTCATTCAAATGTTCACTGAATTCACGTGAATTCACAGAAGAATTACCAGGGAATTCACACTAGATGTACAATTTTGTAACTAGTTGTTCACCCCTCGTTTGTCATAATGTTATTTATGTTTGCATTTGTGTTTAGTTGAGTGTTGTGTAACTATTTGCAGGAAGAATTGTTTCACCACAGATTATTTCAAAGGATGTCTGGAGGCTCTACAGCTTACAGATGAAATGGAGCAAGTCCAGACGTGGATAAAGCAATTACACGGGGCTGAACCCGGTGTTTAGTTAGGTACCTACAAAACAAAACAAATCAAAATCAAACAAAAAAAGACTTGCACGTTTATAACATGGAATGATATAACAAAACAAAAAAGCTAATCATTTTACTAATAGTAATACCTACTAATTTTTTTTTTTTGCAACCTGCGTATGCGCATATTTTGAATGTGTATTAAAGTACTAAACGATTTTTACATTTTTAGCTAGTCCAGAAAAGGCTCAAGGGGATTTTTGCTCTGGAATTTTTTAACCATAATAAAAATAACTAATTTTGTATTTTGAAAAACCTTTTTCATATTTTTGTTTTGCGCATATTTATTTTTTTTTTTTGTATTAATAATATTCGTTTCTGTTTAGATCTGATTGCTTTTCGACCCGTTATTTCAAGGGTTGCGTCGAGGTTCTACTTTTAACTGAAGAAACGGCAAAATTATTAAAAATGGTCGAATATATTGGCAGAAAATAAACATGATGAACATCGATTGAAAACAGAAACGACAAGAGAGCGAAAGAAGACCAACAAATAATAAAATCTTAAAACTTGCTTTAAAACACCATACGCCCCACACACACATACAACAATGAGCCGGTTTCTATTGAATATGTCCTATGATTCTAGTCCTATAAACAAATCACTCTAGCAAACTTATGTGGAGATTTGGATTGTATTATATAAAATTATTTTAGCATTAATTGAATTGTTAAGATGAATGTTGTGCCCTTTTCGGAACAATTAACAGACGTCTAATGGATAAACTTAATTTTTTTACTTCACACAAACAAACAATGAACACATACTCGTACATAGAAATGAAGTATTTACGTAAAACAAAAATATATTTGTGCCTTAATAATTACCTTGAAAGTTGAAAATTTTTCAAAAATTTCTATATTCCTGCAGATATCAAAATATTATTTAATATTGAAGAACAAAGCAACAACAACAACAACAACAAAAAAAACGTTATTTTTTGATATTTTAATAAAAACCGATTCAATTGGTTTTAATCGAGCTAGGTATATATGGCTAGTTATTAACTAAATATTTATTTATTTATTTATAAACAACAGGTATGATGTCATTAATAGATTACTTTAGCACATGCTTGATGAATTTCATACTTTCAACTTCAACAACAATGAAATTCATCAAGCAACTAATAAATTATGTTTTTATATTGTTATTATATAAAATGGCTGGATAACAATACGATTACACTATAATAAATTATCTATAGATATATTATGATCAGTGACAATAGGGGTTTACGTAAACTAAACTCGCAGAATAGTGTTGTTCTCTCGGGCAAGCCCTGAATTGACACGAATCCCAATCAATTTAGTTTCCGTAAACCCCCATAGATTCATAGATGTTGTAAGAAAAACAAACAACAGCAAAAAACGAAAAGCAACATCAATCAACAGAGCAACAATTATCTTCTTTGTTTTAACATTCCACTTGCGTCTAACGAACAGTATTTTCTTTTTATACCCGCAACAACTGCGTTAACTATTCACTTCACATTATTTTACCTATATTTATAGAAAGATGATTGTTTTACACATGCATGTACACTCTACCTATAATTGTAAAATGTAAACTTCTTGTATGTTTAATGATTTCAACTTAATTTAATGAAAATCATATAGGTAGTTATAGCCAGTCCCTTATTCAATAGAATATTAACAGAAAAAGGCAAAAAATTGAAAAATAAACCTAAATGTAATTTGTATATATTAGAAACGATGCAGTAATGAAATATCGAATTATTATGTATTTTTGAAAATTATCAATGTATAAATGGCAGCTATATCTGACTTTTATTCAAATACCTTAATTCTGAGATTATAACAATCATAGATCTAATACTATTAAAACTACTAGATGTTCCCTTCCCAATACCTTGTGTGTAAAAAAATCGTACGTACTCATGTCCTTTTCACATTGAGAGAGCGCGCTATAAAAGAGGGCACTGTCATTGCGCCTTGACGACTACATAGACAATTAAATTGTCACTGGCGTTATGCTTTCACTGCATAGACAATTAAATTGTCAATCAATATTACATTATCAACGAAATCTGTAAAATGTACGCTACGCAGTCTTGCATTCAAGGATGGTTAATAGTCAATTCGTTTTGTTGCTACAATCTAAGGCCTTCTAAGGCTTTTATTTTTGGGAAAACTTCACTGCATAGACAATTAAATTGTCAATCAATATTACATTATCAACGAAATCTGTAAAATGTACGCTACGCAGTCTTGCATTCAAGGATGGTTCATAGTCAATTCGTTTTGTTGCTACAATCTAAGGCATTCTAAGGCTTTTATTTTTGGGAAAACTTCACTGCATAGTCAATTCTTTTCTCTTCGCAGTTTCGCAGACTGGCCGCATGAAAGCGAGAAGAAAATATTGTTGGTAAAGCTCTCCTTCTCTTACTCGTCGGATGAATGGATGATAACGGATTGCCTAAAACGAATTTGCCTCACTTTCACTCCATTGCGGGTCCAATTGATGAATCTAAACACGTGACCTCAGTGGATGAAAAAATGATGTCTAAGGCTGGCTAAACACATTCTTGGTTATGCCAAACATTCGCTACAATGCCATATTGGCGTATCGCAGGTCTCAGCAGCGCCAACCCTATGTTTTTCCTCCACGATCAACATTTTGACGTTTGTGACGTCATATTAGATTGACTAATACTTCTGACAGTACGCAGAAAATGGCGGCTGTGGTAAGAAAATCAGAGCGGTCATGTTCGTAAATCACAAGCTAATAATTTCCTATTGAATTTACCTGAGAATTTACCCATAGATTTATCCATATTTCTGTGTGACTTCTGTGTAAGCCTGAGGCATTGTATTCTTAAAAATTTTTTTCGTGGAAAATTTGAATCATCAACAACGATTATCCGATTACCCTGTATATTTTTAAAACATACGCTGTTTTACTGTAGGCAGCTCTATTAACTTTAATTCGACTATGTGTATTGAGTTGCCAATCTATAAGGCGCAAAATTTTCAGTGGAATATTCAAATCGACTTTTTAAATAGATACATTCAAGTTGCAAACTTGAAACAGAAATGTTAAGTTGTTAACAAATTGAAACAACCTTGAAAATGTATTATTGTTGGTATAAAGGTGAATTATTTCCGTCTCATCCCATAAAGTATCCTCCTATCCTGGTACGAAGGGTACCGATGTTGCGTGTTTATTCTTATTTGATTATTCCGCGGTATAAAAGCAATGTTTGATGGAAATCATTATTATAGTTAAACTTAATAACTAACTTCTATGTTCTGAAGAAAACACGTGTATTGGTAATAAGGAAAAGTAATTTCTTATTTCTTTTTGTCGAATTCACCAGTTCATCGCAGCTTTCATCGCAGTTTGAAGTTCGCCTCGCGGCCTACAACATTGTGCAGTTTTTAATTTCATGTGTATAAACACACATGTATAAATATAATAAGAAAGTGCGGTGGTTTACACACAACACAAATCACAAATTGTGTTTTTCTAAAAACAAATCGAAATTATTTTTCAACTGTCTGTATTGATCTGAACAAAAATGACGTTTCAAGACAATTGGTCCACTAAAGGCGTTGAGGAATATTATCACAAATTCATTGAATTACAAGAACGCTTGCGGAAAAGGTAAGGGTACTTGGTTTGTTTGTATTCGCATATTCGTACCGTACTAGTGACCCATCACCCATTAAAATATTTCCCCCGTAGCCGTGACGTCCAGTGACGCATATTTTTATTGTTTGTATTTTGTACTTGTAGCGAAGAGGAACGCTTGCAACTGGAGATGAAATTCAACGAAATGATTCAAGTAACACAAGAAGAGTAAGTTTCAATATACATTCCGGTTATATGCAGATAGTTTACTTTAGAGTCATGGGTCTATTTTTCGCACTGTGGTCTCCTTTGGGGTTAAAGTTAGGTTAGCGTTAGAGTAAAAAACGACTTGGTTTGGTTCGGTTTGGTTTTTGGTTTGGTTAGAACATGACCCTAAAGTAAACTAACTCATAAGTTCTTCTGGTTTTTGCTGTAAAATTAAATTTTAGAGAACAATTGTATTACAAACGCCTGAAAACCCAATACAAACGCTTCATCGAGGAAAATCACAAACGACAAGAGCGCAACGAAACAATTCTCCTAACTTTGGAACGCATTGAAAGTCGTGCTGCTATTTTGGAAGCGAAATCTAAACGATTAAAATTGTTACGTCAACAATACCATTCGTATTTAGATAGGATTGAAAGAGAACGAAACTTATTGGAGAAAAGTAGGACTAAACATACTATAACGGAAAATGATGCAACCTTGGACGAAATTATCGATCGACAGTTGACTGTACCATCAAATAGAGTTGAAATTGATAAGAAACGACATACATTTAGTGACCTTGGCAGTGCGGATCAATTATTGTCGCGTTTCAAGGAGCCATCAAATGGTGCAACGATTGCCGATGAGATTTTGCGCTCTATTTATGAACGAAATAAACAGAAATATAAACAAGAACATGCCCATAATAGAAATAGAAGGGGAAGAAGTCCATCGATTAATGATGAAGATGATTCAAATGATTCTAACACTGAGAGCAATTTTACTGTTGATGGTGAAACTTCGCTTTTACGTTCATGTAAAGACCTACAAGTCCACAATGGAAACATTCCAAATGGAAAAGCGCATCGTATGAAGCTGCTTGATAATTTGGAAACAAGTACGTCCATGATTATATCAAAGGATTTATCTGACGAAGAGGTAAACGAAATGAATGATGTAAATGGAAGGGAAAGCAATGTTGTTGTTGATATGAATCAAAATACTTTGGAAAACTTGGATCATGTCAACGAAGATGGTGTTGATCAGAAAAATAGAGAGAATTTGGGAACCAAAAACAACGATCAAAGCGAGAACGAAATTTTAGATCATGGACGACTACAAACTGTACTTAATACTGAATTTCCGAGTATCAAAGAACAAGTTAGTGATGTAGTGCAACAGCAAGATACTTTGGAAAACTTGGATCATATCAACGAAGATGGTGTTGATCAGAAAAATAGAGAGAATTTGGGAACCAATAACAACGATCAAAGCGAGAAGGAAATTTTAGATCATGGACGACTACAAACTGTACTTAATACTGAATTTCCGAGTATCAAAGAACAAGTTAGTGATGTAGTGCAACAGCAAGATTCCACTTTTTATCAAAATAGAGAAAATATCGTAAACGGAAATGAAAATAATGAACATAACCTATTAGTTCATCAGCTACAAGTTGAACAAGATGATTCACATGTTCAGCAAGACCAAGAACAAGAGCAAATAATATTTGAAGAAAATGAACAACCAAACGATCAATATGTTGAAAACACTCCGAATCAAGTTGAAAACTACGAGCAACTTCAAGATTATGAGCAAACGACACAAGAAATTGAAGCTTACAATTACAATTCCCAACATCAAATAGATGAAAATCAACAAGAAGAAGTAGTATACAAAGAAAGTGTACGTGATCAACTAGTAGACCAGCAACAAGTTTACGAAGAACAAAACCAACAACAATATGATGAAAATGGTCAATTGTTTTATGACCAAGGCAACGTCCAGTATGATGAATCCGGGCAAGCAATCGAATATGACGCTAATGGACAACAAATCTACTACGATGAAAACGGACAAGAAATGCATTATGATAAAAACACACAGCAATATCAATACAACCAAACGCAGTATAACGAAAATGGAGAGCCAATTGTTTACGATCAGCAAAACTACGAAAACTATCAGCAGTATGATGAAAACGGTCAAGTTATTAATTATGAGCAACAAGATCAAGGACAAGAACAAAATAGGAATGTGTATTATGATGAAAATGGACAGCCGGTGACGTATGATGAAAATGGACAACCTACACCTGCCAATCAAACAGAAACAACTGTTGAGAATTTTGAAAATACTAGTGTTACAAATGAACAAGTACAAGTGGAAGCTACACCTGCTAATGAAACAAATGTTGAACATTTTGAAAATACTACGTCTACTGAACAAGTACAACTGGAAGCGGAACCTGAAGTCGAAGCCGAAAGAAAAACAGAAGCAAATGCTGATGCTAAATCTCAACCTGCACCAGAGCCGGAACCAGAACCCGAGGAACGTAAAGCTAATGTGTTGGACTTTTTAGATACGGAATCAGAAAATACTCAACAACAGGAAGACGTTTCTAATCAAGGCGTCGCAAACGAAAGTGATTTTGATTTCAGTTCGATTAGTGACCCGAAGTTGCCCTCAAACGCTGAAGCTGAGAAATAGATGCTTTTTTTTAAATACACGAATACTTTTGCTACAGATACGTCCTGTAATTAATAGATTTATTTATTTGTACACAGGGTAGCTACAAATTTGCCGATAATCGCAGATAATTGCAGAAAATCTTAACACTGAAATTCTGAAAAAAATCCTGGTGTGTCCTTAAAGTTCGATTTTTGGTTCATGATGTAAAAAATTGCTTAAAATGCAATATTAATCACAAGATGGCTTCTTTATGTGACGTTTGATTGTTTATTTCATATTGTTTAATTAGAATAGTGGAAAATTTTAATATTTTCTTACACAAAAAAAGAATATTAAAAGTTAAAAATACGCTTGGCAATATAGCACGTTTTCAAAGTTTTTAAGTATAGGCGTTATAGGTATAATTCAATTCTAATCACTATCACTTTGATGGTATAGTTAGAAAATCATTTATGCGACAATACTCTTACTTAAAAGATCCTCGCGAGAACATACCAGGACGCAGGACTGTTCCATAATTTTGGAATTCTGATTTGACTTCATCTACAAAGTCACCTGAATGGCGATTGTTCGCCAATTTCTATACACCCTGTAAATTTTTTTATTTATATAAATCTAATAATAGCATTTTTTTGTTTATTTAAACAAGTCTGTAAGTTGTAGTCTCGCCGATAATAATGTTGGAGCATGTATACTATAAACACGAGGTTATCGGCTTGTTCCTATGTAAATTGAGAAACAGATAAGAATAATCATAGGCGTGCGGACAGGGTATGCTGGGTATGCACTGGCACACCCTAATGTTTTAAGATTTAACTTTTAACTCTTTATTTTTGACGCAATGGCTAATCAGCTGACTTTGCCCTCTTAGGATGTTGTAGATGGCGCAAAAATAAAGGCGGGAAAACTTAATTTGTAGGTTTGTAAGTTGTAATTTGTAAGTTTGTGCACACCCTAATAAGAACTCCTGCGCACGCCTATGAGAATAATACTAATTTGCTAGTGCACAAAATTTATTTCTAATAAGGAAGTAATATTATTTTAAATTTTGCAAAGACATAGTATTTTGAGAATATTTTCTATAAGTTCAAAAATATCTATATTTTTAGAGCCAGTCTAGATTATTTTAGTGCTTATAGTTCAGAAGTAAACAAACTGTAATTGCGCATATATTAAAATAATCATCGTAAGACAACAATTTCTAATATTTAAATATTCAGTGTTAAGCGGAACTTTCGGGTGTTTCGAAATTCTAATGATTTATTCGTTCGGTCAAAATTTCCTAGTTTTGTTTTTATATTTTAACGTGTTCGTGTCGCACCGCTCTAGCGATTTAATCCAAAATCGTTAAATGTAGACGAACCGGTCTGACGACGATGACGACGACGATTTATCGTTATTAGATTCAGTGCATTCTCGTCTCTTTGTTTTCGTATACATGAAACAGCTGACCCCTGTTTAGTCTTTCCTGCTGCCCTGCTGTTTTTCTCTCTGCCGGGCGGATAGTATTGCAGTGAATTGAATTTAATAGACTTGTTCGTCTGCTCGCCGCTCGTTCGTTTCGTCGTCGTCGTGAATGCGTGTGTGCATGAAGAAGCTGCCTGCTGTTTGGGGTCTGCCTTATATGAAATCGAACGACTCGACGCCGTTCGTCGTTTATTGCGGATCGATACATGCGAGATGGGCGAAAACCGTCCGAATCATTACATTCATGTCGACGACCACGCCGGTCACGCCGCTGCTACTGCTCCTGCTGCCGTTGCCGTCCTTTTACCACCGGTTGTCATCAATATCAACACGAAACGAAGCAATTCCATGAGTTTCTATGCTGATGCGGATGATGGTGATGGTGATGGACTGCTAGGTGCTAATTTACATCAAGAAGTGAGGAATGGTGAGTGCACAGTGCCATTGTTTATGATTATGTTATTATCTAATAAAAAGTAAAAAAATAATTATATTAAAAAGCTAATGGAAAAGGGAGTGGAGAGAAGAAAGTTTTGTACTTATACAAAAATGAATGTTAGGAATGTTTTGGTTGGTTCAGCTCGTTCTCCTCGATTCGAATATAAAAAAGACATAGAGCAGTTCGAAATGATCTCAAAGTGTCATCCAGAACATAGCAGGGCACGTTTTTACGATAGTGTGTGTGTGTGTGTGTGTGTGTTTGTTTGTTTGTTTGTGTGCGCATGTGTGTGTGTGTGTATGTGTGTCCTGTATGTGTGTCCTGCATGTGTGTGTGTGTATGTGTGTCCTGCATGTGTGTGTGTATGTGTGTCCTGCATGTGTGTGTGTGTATGTGTGTCCTGCATGTGTGTGTGTGTATGTGTGTCCTGCATGTGTTTGTGTGTATGTGTGTCCTGCATGTGTTTGTGTGTATGTGTGTCCTGCATGTGTTTGTGTGTATGTGTGTCCTGCATGTGTTTGTGTGT
>JARJEB010032190.1:0-12856 GCA_030264535.1 Liometoxenus newtonarum | reverse complement strand
CAGAAATACAAATAGTATATTGCAAAAGAAAAATACACCACCAAAAGAACGAAATAGAAGATTTGTTTTCGATTTTTTCAGTGGCGAAACAATTTCGGCAACAATCATCGCCCATTTATCACATTTATTTTTTGTGCTTTTTTTGAGACGCGTTCTTCTAGATATAGTTTGAAAGTAAACGAATAACAAAATAGGTATAAGGAGAGAAAAAAAGGATAAAGACCGCATATATATACCTAGAGCCAAACGAGTCGTGGAAACGGAAATCGAGAAATTGGGGAAAACTTAACCTAACGAACGATATACCTATAGGTATATACTCCTACGAAAGACATCGAAAGAAAAGATACCGACCACAACATTAACAAGGCTTCGTTCTCCTTATTCTCATCGTTCCTATATCGTTCCCCGACCCCGTCATCATATCGTCGATATTCCATGCTTACGACTTCCAAAAGGAAAAGACCATGAACAAACTCTACGCGGAAACACAAAGACATGAAAACATCAAAAACAAATCCAATTTCGTTTCGGCCTGTTTCGGTTTCTCCATTTACCATTTCCCATTGCAACATCATCTCATCTTCCCATTTTCTCATCTATCTACTATCTATCTGTATTTAACTATCATCGAATAAAAGAACTATCATGAGTTTTAAAATCTAAAACGATTTCCAGAATACAGGGTGTTCTGAAATTGGCGGATAATCGCCAGGTAACATTGTAGATCGGATCAAAAGAAAACGAAAATCTCCATACAAAAATGTCCGGAAGGTCCTGGTTTGTCCTCACGAGGTCCTTAGAGTTTGAGTTTTGGTATCATTTGTAGTTAATTAATATCTTTTAGTTTAGCGAAGATTGTTATAACGTTGATTTGCTCTTTTTATTTTTGAAACCAAAAAAAGTGGATTTTCTTGTGTAAGAAAATTACTTTTTTTCTAAAATTTATGTTTGGCATCATTGCATATTTTTAGTAGCTTGATTAACTCAGCTGTCAGATTTATTTCAAGTATATAGCTACGTTATGGTGGCAAATTTAAAAACATAGGAGCAACGTTGTCGGATCTACATAAACTTCATTGTCCTCGTGAGCACAAACCAGGACCTTCCGGACATTTTTGTATAAAGATTTTCCTTTTGTTTTGACCCGTTCTACATACAATGTTACCTGGCGATTATCCGCCAATTTCAGAACACCTTGTATAGCAACGGGGACAGGATAAATACCTTAACGGCTTAACATAATATGAACAACCCATTGTGAAATAAGCAATAAGACTAAAGATGGAAGACAAAAATATTTTCTCTCTCGCTGACGATCGAACCCAGACCTCTAGCATATTTAGTGCAGTGTTCTATCAATTAGACCACGAGGGAGCTGTTACCTGGCCAGAGTAAAAATAATATTTGGTGTTTTTAATCCTAACACACTGAGTCTCGTAACGATTAAGTAGGTATGTTTGTTAGTCAGTCCAATTGCCTCCTGAACTGCACTGACAGACAACAACGCGTTTGTTATGCAAAAGTGCAGCCAGTGTATTCGGTGCAGAAACATTTGTTACTCAGTTCCGGACAGTCCCGGACCGCAGTCGCTACACTGACTTAAATTGAGAGGAGGTGCAAGATAGTGCAGCCAGTGCTGGATTATGACACATGAGTGTTGGGAATATAAAACAAATGGAATTTACATTTTTATGAAATGTGGGTTATGTTTTGTTCAGATCTGCCAGAGTTTTTGTGGATTTTTTAAATTAGTTTCGTTCCAAATGGAAACCTGCAAACATCAAAGTGGAAACAGGTTACTCTGGGGTTACTGGTTACACTAAACTGCACTAACACGGTACTGACGTGCACTATGTTGCACTGACCGTCCATTCAAACATTAAATAATCCAACAGTATACTGAACCTTACTGGATAACAAACAAACCTTAGTTTATTTATTTTCTATTCTTATTTTAAAAATACAAAACCTACCTATAGTAATAGGAATATTAGTTGTTCTTACATTAGTATCTCTTAAAGTTGTGCATTCGTATAATATTTATATCCTGTATCCTTGTATATTCTAAGGTTTGGTTTCACGCTACTTACCTCTTGAATGTCCTTTGGGAACATTAAATTTTTACGCTGTACGGAGCACGACTGAAAATCCACCGGCTGGCTGGATCTGGATGCCGCCTTATTCGCTTTGGCTTCCCTTGTTTTTCATACCTGCTTTCATGCATCTAATACTTGCATTCGTAGGGTTTCTCAAACATGCAAAGAGGGAATAGAGGACAAACATACCGAACAGAGCACGAAAACGTTAAAGCGTAAAAGCTGAAGAAAAGCTAAGAGGCAGGGATGTTATAAACCACATATAACTCATACTTATGCGTTTACAGAGTTAACTTACGATATAACATAACTTACCCCTAAATGCGATATAAAACAGAGTCGATTTGCATTTAACTTTATTTGCATTTTACTTACCACTTGAACATTTTAACGTGGGGACACGTTCGCGCTTTTATTCACATGCAATGCAATTACTTTCTCGTAATACCTACTCGTAAAGTCGTAATCATCAAGTGTGTCAACTCTCTACGTTTTCTATGCTTTCATTGTCAACATTTGGTTTTAAGATTGATTATATACCATATGATTAAAAATTTTTAGATAAAGGGTGGCTGTGGAATTCTGAACGTACGTTGTTTGATTCATGGTCACCCGAAATGCTCCGAAACGCATTGACTATACTGACGATGAATCAAACATACAACGTACGTTCAGAATTCCACAGCCACCCTTTATCTAAATAATTTTTATTCATTGGTATAAATAAACTTCATATTATAATCATTAATTATATACATATGTAAATAGGTATTATATTCGATTGTTAATTCACGATGGCCCTCTAAAATTGTTTAGTTGTTAGTCACTAATCATACTTGTACAGTTAGTTGGTTAGTTAGTGGGTTTCATAGCCCGATTAGGTAATTTATTAGTTTTAGTTAATGTTCAGTGTTAAACAAAATTCGCTTAAATGCGTATCCGTGCAAATGTGCAATATACTGACTGATCCAGTAACAAGAACAAAATGGTCATACCAAAAATCGTACTAAGTTAAATTTCTAGGTTAAAGGTAAAAGATACATTTAATTATAGAAATGTATATTTTGGAGATGCTTGTCTTGCAGTATAATATGAATCCAAAAAATACATTTTTAAGACTAATAAATGAGACAATTGCCTGCTCGCAAACGCGTATTCTAATGAAAGAAATACCAGCTTTGTAGCTCAATCAACAGCGCCATCCACAGACATGTTTCGGTCTTGTTGGACCTCATCAGGCGCCGTCGATCGAGTTGCAAAGCCGGTGCTATATACTGTCACCAGGACAAACTAATTATAGGCAATACTAGCATTTTACTTAGTTTATATACATATTTCTAATTAAATCACTTACAGATTTTTTTTAATTCAATGAATTGTTGAAAGAAAAAATAGGTCTGAGTTTTCGATGGTAAATTCTTTTCCGCTAAGTTCGGTATCTGTTCCAGTTGGTTTGAATTGTGTGTCCTATTTAATGTGTGCATCAGAGTACTATTTGTGGTTTGGTTGAAATGTTACATGGTTGTTTTGAGTTTGGATAGGTATGTACGAATTAAAGCACCAGATAGACATGGTATTAGTATTTTAGTACATGTGAAGTACACGTTTCATCTGTACAATTATCACATAATGATTTTACCATTCAATTGTAATTTGTGTATAGTATTGTTTGCGTGCATGCACAGATTATAAAATATTTGTTCATTTGTGGAGATACTTTTAATTCTTATTTATACCAACTTCATGACGTACATAATATTCCCTAGTAGCATTATATATTTTCTAAGCATCTATTCAATATGATTTCTGTATTTTTAATGTCACCATTTATAAGAAACGTATTACATTAAAAATTACAGATCTCTACACATTTTAAGCGCCACCTTGACTTATTTTATTATACTTACAAGATCGGAATACACAAAAATGCATGAAATAAAAAGAAAGGAATTTTCATTTATATAGGCAAAAAAGATAGATAAGGTAAAAGTATATTATTATATCAGCGATTATGATAGCCATTGTTGTAATTCATCTGAGTGAACAATATGGCCATAATCGCGAATATAATACTATGCTTTTTCTACACCTTGCACTATTTTTAACACAAAATACAAATTGTGATTTTCTGACGAAGCAACGAACGAGCACTAACTGAGAAGTGAAACAATATGGCGGGTGAAACACATAGAGCTATGGTCGGAATTTTTCGGGTTCTTTCGAGATTTTAGATCATATAGATAAGTTGGATCGTTCACTTCAAATTCGTTAAATCTTGTTGAACTTTACATGATCTACGAATATACGCGATCAACATTATTTAATTGCAGTGAGTTATGAAAATCCATTACTCACGGTAGTGAGTTATATAGGTTCCATTAAACACTCAAAAAATGCTAATAATGACCATATAACTAAATAGGTATAGAAAAAATCTATTATTCATCAATTCGTTTAGTATGAGTGAAGAGTTGTGGAAGTAATAACGATTTTTCATAATTCTCCAAATCCCACATCGATTTACTAAAATATTAAAATACTAAAACGCGGAAATACTTAAATCCCCACGGTCTCACGAACGAACATTCAATACAATGAACGAATGAACATTTTCGATTCTCATGATTCTCCGGTAACTGCCGGGTAGTATCGTGGGGTATTAACAGATGATATTCAATAATTTTAAAGAGCCTTACTATACCGGGTAATAATACCCCGTTAAAGGAGACTAAAGCTCTCCGCTTTAGACGTTGAATGGTCGAACGCCATAGAACATTGCCATGGCATAGATCGAACCGAAGACAGAAGCGAACTTAAGCGTTGCGTTGCGTAGGCAATAACAGGAGCACCGGACTACCATACCAATTCACGCAGTCTCGCTTTTCATTATCTACATTGTGCCTACGTAAAATCACCCTCGCATGACCTATGCGTCCCCGTACGACCTCCTATCTCCCAATAAGACCCACAAGACCTTTTACTTATAAGGTCGCACGCATAAGATTGATGGGAATGTTGCGGACGCTTGGTTGTTAAATTCTTCAGCTTTGATTCCTGCACATCGTAATTGTAACACAACACCCCTTTTGCGCAGATACCAGCGTACTACATTCAACTTGAACAATCTCAGTCTTTACCTAGACTCGTTATTTATTCCCTTTTGCACGTTTAGTGTACGTAAATATTTCAATAGACTACAGTTCGTACCAAACAAGGAATAAACGAACGAAGGATGGGGTGGGACTTACGAATGAGTCCTTAAATCATTTTAGCCACCTTACCTCGTACATACACTTTCCTTTTATGTTGCCCTCGAGCATCAAACAAATATTTGCGGCTTTTAATCTAACATAATATAATACAATTTTACGTAATTTAATGTTAAGAGATGATACGCCTTTACTTTACTTTACTTTACTTTGTAATTAAAACGCACGACTCACACGTTTGGATTTTTTTTCTTCAAAATTTAATCAAATTTTCATTAATTTAATGGATGTTTGAGACTACAAACATATTAGGTTGCTTTTTAGAAGCATAAAATACTTCAAAATTAAGCAAAACATGTATTACAATGTGTTTTTTAATTATATAATTAATTAATTAATAATGCTTTAATGATTTTACACCTAAAAACAGCGGAATTAGCTTTTTATTTCAAATCCACCGAGAAATGAAGACTTTAACGATATAATAATTCTATTTTAATTAATTGAAACTCAATTGCTATTTCACATTTATCATTAACTAATTAATGACAATCATTAATTATTAATGAATTATCAGTAGGACGTTAAATATTATTTTGTATCTACATTAATTGTTGTGTTATGAGTATTAAGATTAACTAATGAACTAACGCTCAAGCTTACCTACAATTAACGTGTTATCCTATATCCATAGTTTTTTAATATACCGGGTGGTAGGGCAAACGGGTGAACATAGGGAAGTTACACGGCATATCTTCTTTTTGCAAATTCCTGCTTCCTATTTGCATGAAAATAAATTGCAATTAGATCAAACAAAGACAATAAACCAAAAGTACATTTTTGGTATCAAAAGGCGCGGAAAATTATTTTCTTTATTTGATCTGTTTGCAATTTATTTTCATGCAAATGGGGAGCAGGAATATGCAAAAGATGATATACCGTGTAAATTCCCTATGTTCACTCTAATACCCTACCACCCGGTATAGGTAGATATATTAAGCTCGTTGAAGGGCTTGAAGTTTAGCTCAAGAAGTTATAAATTTACGTTTAGCGGTTTAACAATCAAGTTTGTTTACCGCCCCGACTGTTATTATAGTTTGTGTTAGCAAACAAAAACGAGCAACAATTTTAGTAAACCACAAATAAAACTAAATTATTTTATTTTATGGTATTGGCTTGAAACGAGTAGCAAAGGATGTAAGTAAATTTCCTTTGCAACAACATCGATAATTAAGTAGAAAATAACTTTCTGAAACTCCAGACAGATTTGTGTATGTGTTTTTGACAACTATTCAAGCACATGAACATGAAGTAATAATATGGTCGCGCACATAGAGCTAAAATGAACGTACGACTGGAATGAACATATTTAATAATTCAGAAGGGGTTGGGTTATAGTTTCAGCATGTATACTTGCTTGTGTTTAAGGTTTGGCGTTGATCGTTTTATCCAAATTCAGAAATGGCTTTAAATAAATTACAGTTAAGTAATAGTTAACAACAATAGTAAACATTGTAAACAATCCCTAACTCACAAAATTGCATGAAATAATAATAATGAAAAAATATTATATTATTCAATGTATTATTGGGCATATAATTTATGAGTGTCGTAACCATCCGAGTGAATTAGAACAATTATACACGACTATTCAATTATGTGTCAATATGACATTTAACCGATATAACCTCCAAATGATTTTGTTTGGTATCGATGGAATTATGAATAATAAACACGTATCGATGGAATTATGAGTCCATAATGCCATCGATATCCATAGATGATTGTTATGAAACAATTGAGACAAAATTGGGTAATCGTGGATAAATAATTATAATCTACTATTAATTGAAAGGATACGAGTAAAGTAAGTCATACATGATACATACATAACAAATTAGTAATTACTTGCTTCCTTGTTTCTTTGAAGTATTTTTAGGTTATTTTCTCATTGTAGCGCAGAGGTGTATTTCTGTTTTTGTTAAAAAGAATTTCACACGGTGTAAAGGCACTTAAATAAAAAATGAAAGACTAAAAGAACGAAGGATAAACAACGAAATATATAAAAGGATATTTTATTATTACGTCGTGGTCATGGTCATAAACACGTGTTAAACCCGTTTAGATTTTCGGGACCTTGTCGTTCCAGATCCCTTTTTAATATAAAAACCCGCATCTAATTTCAATAAAAAATTAATAATTCACTTTGTGCCCTTGTTCCATACTTTAAGGTTAAGCTTCAGAACAGTAAACACGTATTATTCACGCATTATAATTCATTCACGTATTCACATATCTTTTATTTGCTGCCTTATTTCTTCTTTGTACTTTTATTCTTTCTTTGAATGAAATGAATTACCCGCTTTTTTGTTACCTTTAGTCAATTGGAAGGAATGAAGGACAAGAAACGCAAAGTAATAAACCATATATAAAGCAGAACAACAAATAAATTGGGACAAATAAATTCGCACATGTTTGAATACACGATAGAATAATAAAACTAAGATTAGCTCTCTCTCTCTCTCTCTCTCTCTCTCTATCTATCTATCTATCTGTAAATATCAAAATTTATAGAAGCGGTATTGAGATGAAGCCCTTCAAGCTGTCATTAATCGTAAGGTAATGAATAAAGTTAGTAAAGTTGATTTTTCTATTTTTTCTTTGTTGTACTGTTCAAGTTAATAGAGAGTTTTTGCAAGACGTGTTTTTGATTGTCGTAACACGACAATCCAAGGTCGGACACTCTGCGCATGCTCTCATAACAAAAAGACCTAAAGGTGAAAGTCGTGTTACTTCTTTTCTCAGCCTCAACTTTTGTCGTCCTACTCTGTTAGTTCACGTCATCTGAGTTGTTTTGTGAAACGTAACTTTCCCTCATCCCCGACTTCAATTTTTAGCAGCACGTAACGTCATGCAAAACGTATCACGACATTCAAAAATACGACTTGCAAAAACTCTCTATTATTGTTGTTGTTGATGGACCATGCTTTACTGGGAATTTGATCTTGATATTGTGTAAACTAAGTCGGAAAAAAAGATTTTATGTCGAAGGTTATAAGTGTACTGTATGAGTAGCGAAGTCCATGGACGCCATTGAGCGTAGACGAAATAGTAGCGCAAATCATCAAGGGCGGTCCACTTCCACTCACTATACTACTATACTCTATAGTCTATACATATAGTCTATATCGTTCGAATCCGGCGGTACGGGTCGAAGAAATTTGATCCTCATTTAACCGGTCGTTCCTTTGTCCGGATTCATCGGGGTTTATCCTCTCGTCTCGTCGCAATAATACGCCACGACGACGACGAAACGGGTATACTGCTGAACGGATGAACGGGCGTACATATACATACATACGAGTTGAACCATTGAACGTAAGCTCTCTCTTCTCCTGCTCTAGTGCTCACCACCACACCATGCACGATAACTCACTCGGCTATGCACAATCAGTAGCACAACTATTCAGTAACCAGCCCAGGGACGAACTTATTCGAACTGAGGTTATTAGCAAAATTCTTGAAAAAATCCTTGATTTACCCTACTGTACCCTGAACTTAAGTCTATACTTAGGTATTTACTGCACCTACTCTACCAGGGGCGAACCACTAGCTTTAGTGGCCCTGGGCCAACACTGTTTGGGGAGCTACCCAATTAACCAAAGTCTGTAGGAGCTGAAGAGCAGCGTTAAACTGAATTTTGTACTTTTCGCGGTATGCCTACACCGAAGTCAAAATTATGAGTGGACGGTGAACAGTCACAAAGAACAAAGTGAAGAGTTTCAGGAACGCGACAGCGGATGGGCCT
Organism: Liometoxenus newtonarum; assembly: GCA_030264535.1. Classification (NCBI taxonomy): domain Eukaryota; kingdom Metazoa; phylum Arthropoda; class Insecta; order Coleoptera; family Staphylinidae; genus Liometoxenus; species Liometoxenus newtonarum. Next base: position 3,740 of record JARJEB010032190.1, on the reverse strand, counting down.
TGTTTGCTGTTTCGAATCTTAAAATGAACATTAATAAGTGCCGACAACTTCGAAGAGGCAACTACATCAACTATCAAGCAGAAACGTACGACTGTATAAGTTCACGGTGGGGGCAAGGGAAGGGGCCGTTTGATTGAACGGGGCCCTGGGCTGCAGCCCATAAAGACCATGCCTAAATCCGCCTGTGTACTCTACAACCTACAACAGTGCTATTCGAAGTTACGAAGGGTTGGTCGCAAGTCCACAAGATTTTCCTCAAATGTATGTTCACTCTTCTCAACATGTAGGTGTTCCATACAACGTGCGGATATAATAAAAAAAAACCAACGACGAATATTCACTGGATCAAAGCAATGACGACCTAAACATAATACCACGGACGATATGTTGCGCTAAATTTTGTTGGCCTTGATTACTCTACTCTCTTTACTCTCTGCAGAGTTGAACACTTGCTGAAAAAGACCTACTCCATACATTTTATTTTCATTGCGTGTACTTGTGGGTTACTGTACAACTGTAACATTATATTTAATGTTAAACATTAAATATAAACATTGAAAAAGTATAATAAACAAGATTTTTTAAACAATTTAAATGTACAATAATCAAAATAAGTGCTTCAGATGTACATGCAATTTGGACAAAAATTTAACATTAAAACCTAGTTTTATTTAACTTCAGTATTTCTTTTTTATTTGTATCGTAGTGTTCATTGCGGATGGTTCAATCCGTCCGTGTTCCATGGTTTCCATCTAGTTCCGCCAACAAATTTGCATGTTAGCTAATATTACCCAACAGACCCAACAGGAAATTAAATGACGGATGTGACATATTGCGTTTGATAAGTTCGATACGCCGAAATTAAACAAACAAAAACCACGTACATAGTACGAGTATAGATTAGCTAATTTTTTTTCAACTCGGAGGGTCCATTGATATCAAACCAATTGATAATCGATCAAATTCTGTACATATTATACTGCTCTGTGGTATAGTAGTATACTGACTGTTCTAGAAAACAACTAGTGGAGAAAAAATCTAAATTATCAAGTATACCAATAAGTTTTTATTTAGCATTCAAAAACTGAACTATATTGTTAGGATTAAGACTGAAATAATATCCAGATGTTCCACGTTACGTCATTCCTACGTCACGGAGCTAATTTTAATCAGCTGATCAGTACAAGTATGGCGGAAAAAACGTACACCTCAAGCACACCAAGGGTCATCCTGCTCATTGCTCATTCGGCTCAACTTGCATTGCATTTCGTCTTCGTCATTCCAGACGGAACTTGACTGGCTTGAGCTGAATCCGAGACTGAATCGGAATGAGCATTGAATGAGCTGGATGACCCTTGAAGTGCTTGAAATGCATGTTTTTCAACCATCTTGATCCCGATGAGCTGTTTATTGGGAAGGTCAAATAAAGGTCAAACCTGTCACCTGCTGACATGGAACATTTTAATTCATGAAAAGGATCTTCTAAATTCATGATAGCAGCGAATCAGGAACAACACATATGATAATATTCTGAAACATTATGTATATGAAATCTATATTGTGTTGTTGTGTGCCCCTGTTTCCTTCCAACCCTTAACGTGAATGTTACAAATCCACACACATATGTTTCGTCCGTCCCGTTGGACCAACATTCAACTGGCCGCTCAACCTGCACAGAACATGATGGACGTCAACTGCGTTAAATTACTAAATATCTAATCGGCTAATAATTACACAAAGTCGAGTACCTAATCGTCCACCTCTCATATCTGATATCTCGTTCATTACTGAGATGGGCACGTTCTGGCACGCTTGTTTAACTCTCACGCAGCTATCGCAGTGTTGGCAGTTAACCCGCAATGAGGGAATGACATGACATACCTACGTCGATCCGGTAATGACCGCCGGCTAACGTCATTCACGTTTCGCATCCCCTAATATTCCAAAACATGGAAAACTTACTTTCAAGAATTGCATGCGAACTGATGTGAAGAATGAATGTTTTGACTGTGTATTCCCTGTCGATAAATCAGACCGCAATTCACATACTGATCTCCCCAAACTGATGTGCCCAAATGGTTTTTAATAATAATTGAAAATTATTTATTTATTGGGAGGTTTTTAATTCTCTGTTATTTACTTTTTCGGGAAATCGTCTAGTTAGACTTTCTTGATTAACATTTCGAGGTATAAATGCAGTTTAGGGTGGTCGTGGTCCGCCAATATTCAACTTTTTTGGCCATACACTATCAACAATGTCCTCAACTCGCGATGTTGAGGACCATGTAAAGTAAACAGTAAATTTCATGTTGAGTACCATGTTGAAGAAAATCAAAGTGATTTGGATTTTTCGTGGGCAGACCCTGATGTTGGCGACCATGTAAGACCTGTGTGGAACGGTTGATTATATGACATGCTTGTAAACATCAGTTGTTTTTTTTTGGAATTGTGCTGTCAACTTGTAGAAATTTCTGTGTGGACCAAAATAAAACTGATGTTTATCAACTACCCCAACATTGTTGAGGACAAGGTTTGCTGACCATGTTGATAGTGTATGGGCGCCTTAAAGCTGGTTTTGTTTCGATGGTAAACCACATATTTAGAATTTAAATGTCATTTGATGTAACTATTTTTAACATATTGTGGCATTAGTGTCTATTAAATATTATCTTCTTGTAAAGCAGTCATTGAGACTGTCAATAAATAATGCTACACCAGTACACGGCAGAACAAAATGGCGAAAGCGGATGTGATAGATAACTGAAGATATGAGACACTTACCTTTCTATTCATACGTTTGTAGTACTTACTTAGCTACCTTTTATATCAAATTCTACACATTCGAATCTCGCACACATGTATACGTAAACAACATTCATGTACATGTACAATAATGTGATGTCGCATCGTGTTATAGGTGTTATATGTATATTGCATGTGTTTACATCATGTCAAGTGTTTGAGTATCACCCTTTGTTGTCGTTTGAGCAAATATGCAGAAACCATCAACGTCGTCCTCGTGTATTAAACGACAAAACGACACGTTTACCGAAACATCGAAAGCGCAACGCACGAATTGCCGACCGACAATGATGACAACGACGACCGACGACAACGCTATGGAAAATATATGAATACGTCTAAAGGTACTGGTACTGTACTATACCATGCATGAAGGAAGGTCTACAAGGTGTACGTACATCATAGTCGTTATTCTGTAACACGTACCATTTTCGCTAATGTTTTGTCATTTGTGTACTTTTCATGTGTGCTTCTGTCTATTTAAAGCTCCCCTAACGCGAATCCATTCACACTCAAGCATCGCGCAAATATACATTCAATGTAATCATCAAATATTCACGATGGAAGCAACTAACGTTTATTCTTTTTCAAGTTACAACGTGTTTCTTTCAATTTTGCATAATTTTCCCCCTGTTCCCACAAAGAATGACTCATAATAAAACGATTAATAAGCAAATTTCCTGAAATTTATTTGCTTTTCGGACAACAGAACAGGCAGGGCCAGAGTGGCGTAACCAGACTCTCATTGAGAAGGGTTGAGGGGGCTTAGGGGAACTCGAATCTTCAAATTAGAAAACCTGATAAAAAATCGGTACGGGTTCCGCACAACTTTCTGGCCATATCCAATACGATTTCGTAGAACTCGTCGACCGTAAAAGCAATTTTAATCGGAAAGGGGAAGTGTGATTGATTAGTTTCACTAAAATTCTGTACAATTT
>JARJEB010032157.1:0-15650 GCA_030264535.1 Liometoxenus newtonarum | reverse complement strand
CCGTGCGTGGTATTTCAAAGTGTTACATGGGAATTTACATGGGAAAATTAATAATGCTGATGGTTGCTCTCCAAAAGATCGTATCACAAAGTGATGTTTTAAATAGCGATGTATATTGGATTGCATACGCAACTGAAACTCATACACGTAGAACGTTTAAACTCACTTTTAATTGCAATCTTTACAATTGAAAAAATTCGTTTGGAATGCCAATTTTCGCAGAGAATGTGGTTAATTAGTTGACAAATATTGTGCAAAAAAGTCAAAGTGATACGATCTTCTAGAGAGCAACCATCAGCATCATTATTAATTTTCCCATGTAAATTCCCATGTAACACTTTGAAATACCACGCACGGTATATGTTGTTACGTGTCGTGTAGGCTTCGAGCTTGCTTTTGTATTTAACGACGTCATGCACATGAAGAGTAAGTTCAAGTCAGCTCAAGCCAAGTTGGGATAGTTTCACATGGTAAAAGAGAGACATTGACACGTAAAAAAAGGCAAGCCAACTTAACTAGTTAAGCATTGTCCCCGTCTGGAATAATGTAGTAGATATAGATCCTTTAGCTGACCGTCGGACCGATATGCAAGAACCAACAGGCTGACGAAAGAAAATCAAGGATGTGACAAAACCCTACAAATCAGATAAAAAGCGTGTGGTTAAACAGTTAGACAATCTCGGGTTTGTTCCTATCTACAAAGTGGATATTCATCAGGTATTATCATGTCTATGGGATGGCAATTGGCACCGATGACATCGGGCATAATGGCTGTATTTGCGTACAAGCAGCCCCCCACTGCCCTCGTCTCTCATCTAACGCGCGCCGCGCGGAAATACAACGCCAATGGAGAACCATCTTTCCCGCTCTATACGTCCCGCCATCGCCGCGTACTGTTTTCTCTTCATTTCGACATGGCTGTGGGGCGCGCGCAACATACCCGAGCTATTACAGTAAGAAAACAGACATATAAAACTGTGTGGAGCGGGTTTAGGGGGTTGGAGGGACGTAAAAATCAATATCCCCGGGGCTGCTAAATCACGCTTATCAAGAGCACTTTTGCCCGTACCCAGCCCCTCGTACGTCGCCAGCCGCCGCGCCTACATCCTTAAAATGCTCCGCGCGCGCGACTACGACGAGGAACGTCGACCGCCCCCCTTCCTGCCCCCCACAACCCTAACCTTGCTGCCTCCACTACAAAACATTCAATTTGAACGTCAAGTTAAAACGAAATGGATTTTGTAGCACGCAGGCCGAGAGAATGAGATTTAGATTTCAAATTTCATTTCAATAGAGCCGTGAATGTTTCGCCCTGGCAGGAAGTTGGCAAGGCTTTCCAACTGAAAACTGAAAACTGGTGTCGCTCTATTATGAGATAAAGCAAGGAAGGAAAACAACATGTATTATCGTGATTGTCTATGATTTTGTCACATATGCATGTATTCGGAAATCGTAGTAAATTCGTGAAAATCGCTTCGCTCATGATAAAATCTTACAAAATCCAACCCCTTTTGGTCTAAACGAGCTTATCACATTTTGTAAATGTCAATTATTTGTTAACACGTTGTGTGGCTGTATTATCCTTGTTGTGCTGGCTTGGCACGCACCGCAATACAAGCACGCCGGCGGAATGGCAAAGGACATCAACCCCTAAACTAAACCAACCCTCTCAATTCTACCAGAATGGTTGAATTATAACAAGTACACTTATTTCCTAGTACCAGAGCACTAATTAATGCAATTGCTTCTAAACTTCTTAATCATTTGCTTAAACAAACAAAACACAAATTCTTCACCATGTGGGAACAATGGACTTTTGAGGGTTGTAGCTCTGTAAATTGAGGGTTAATTAATAGAAATATACGAAAACATAATCGGACAATTATAATTAATAAAATCCTCTTGCTCTTCTATTTCAATTGAAAGGAAAAACATGGCAACCTCTTCGAACCAAGGAACCAAGCACGCCGTTGTCCTTTTGTATTCAATTTAGGGGCTTTAAAGTAAATTCGTTTTATTGAAATAGATCGTGGTTTTATTTCCTTTTTGAGAAAATCCTAGGATGCATTAACCTTATATTTATGTTTATTACATAAAATAATGTTCATACTTAGGTACCAGAAGGACGATTTAAATGTTTTTCATTTTATTTATATAAGAACAAGGACCTATTCAAGGATGGTCATGAAGTTGGGATAAACGGAAAGATATACAAGTAAATCCTTATACGAGCAATAATAACATATATAACATACATTGAGAGGATAGGACATAGGACAACATACATGCGATAAGGTTAGTCCTTGGAGATTGGAGGATGTTGCGAGGATTGAGGAAGGAGTCGAGTGGATTGCCCTGAGGTTTATGCATTGAATACTGAATATCGAATCTACCTATACCTACAACTGACACAATCCTTGCAAATCTAAACCGATTTTTAAAAAGAGGACAGAAAACGAAATACAACTTTAAAGTTGAAACAAAACAACATCAGGAAAACAAAGAAACCAAAACAAAATGTATAGGTATAGAAAGTTGAATATTATGATTTTAATTATAATTATTTAAATCTGGAGCTTCTTTTGTTTTGTGTTTTTAAACCGTTTCCAGTAAAGGCAATTTTTGTTGAAAGGATTTGGCCTTAATGAAATGTAAATTCAAATGTTGTCTAGTTATACGTACAGGGTGGATATACAAATTTTCGGAAAATCGACAGGTAAATCGAAAATCTGTAAAACAAAATTTTCTTTCACAAAAAAGAATATTCAAAGTTAAAAGGAAACTTGGCAACCGCGCTCATTTTTAAAATTTTGAAGAGTGACATGTGGCAAGTACCAACCGTCTCTTTGACATATAATTCAAAATTATTAATGCGGTGTTGTCGCATCGTCAAAACTTAAAAGATCCTCGCGACACATTAGGAGTTTTCCAGTATTTTTGTATATGAAGATTTTTGATATATATTTCAATTTGGCGATTGTACACTAATTCGTATCCACCCTGTGTATGTTCTAAGTTCTAATGGGCCGATACGTACAGGGTGGATATACACATTTTCGGACAATCGACAGGTAACTTTGTAGATCGGGTGAATATAGAAATCGAAAATCTGTAAATCAAAATTTTCTTTCACAAAAAAGAATATTCAAAGGTAAAAGGAAACTTGGCAACCGCGCACATTTTCAAAGTTTTTAAGTGACATGTTTAAGTACCAACCGTCTCTTTGACATACCTATAATTCAAAATTATTGATACGGTGTTGTCGCATCGTCAAAATTTAAAAGATCCTCGCGATACATTAGGAGTTTTCCAGTATTTTGGAATGAAGATTTTCGATATATATTCCGATTTGGCGATTGTACACTAATTCTAATGTTCTAAAGTTCTAATGGGCCGATCACAAAAGTCTTCTATAACGAAATGTGAAAACTAGCATTGGGCATTGTTAGTTTTAATTACGTGATTTTCTTTTAATGAACGATAAGTTTTACCGTTATTGTTTTGAACGGATAAAAGGACCAATGATGTGACAATGATAAAATTTCAATTTAAAAACTAAGATTTCAGGAAAGTATTTTGAAGTTTGTAAATACTGCTTTCTTATTACATTGTGAAATCGCTATTAAATGTTAATTTAATAATAACAATAACAAGAATAATAAAAATCTATCTTCACTCTATATAGTTCATTGGTATTTATTTATTATACTTAGAACACAATATCGTTATTACTTATACCTTATTAAATATTTTCGTTGAAATAATAAAAAATGCACCGTTACATGTGCAGAGTGATCGAGAAAAACTAACATTTACAGACACATTTTGAGCTGGTTTGAGTCAAACCCAGAATGGAAAAAATAGTGTTTAGGTAAAAAAACTATTTTTTGCATTCTGTACGCACTCCTGATTTTGTCTCAAAATAAGACTGTATAAAATACTCGGCTAATATAGAAATTGGCTTTGCATTAGCATACGAGACACATTGTTGATTTGACATTCTTTGGATTTCAATTATTTTAGATCCCTCTGTATAATAGTTATATTTCCGTTGCTAATGTAACATTTAAGGAATTCTTCAGATAAATTTACACTTTAAAATACGAAAACAGTTGAAAAAATTCTCGGAGCGATTTTCAACGAGTTAATTGCGTTCGTAATTATTTTTTTATATATATAAAATATTACGAAACAATGTCGATTTCGATATACAAAGTGGTTTTATAATTAAAACATAAAAGAAAAGTATAATGACTTTCTATTTCCATTATTACTACAAAAATAAATAAAAACAACACAAAATATTTCATTACTGTACAAATAGCCAACAAAAAATTGGAATAATAGAAGCATCAAGCAAGGAACGGGGGAACGACGTCATGTTAGAAATTGTTATTTTTATTTTCTTTATATCTACAGCTACACTCTTTCTATATAATCTTTTGTCTTTGTTTAGTTTCGAACTTTTTCGTTTTCCTTCTTCCATCCTTTCATCTCTCTCTTATATTTCATATGTTGGAAGCCCCTGCTGCTGCTGGTGCTCGACCCTATATTCTTATCGGCGTATTATAAATTTGACATGACGTTAATCCGACGAATATTTTGTAGATTGGAAAAAGTTTTTAAAAACGAAAAACCTGCCGGATAATATTATTACTTGCGATATATGTATACGAGACCAACCTAAATATAGGTATACCAAATTTCCTAACGGTTTTGAAGAGAAATTTATTTATCGCTTCTTCAGTCCAAAGTAGAAAATTAAATAAATCAAACTTATAAACTTAAATTAAAGCGTAATATGTATAATTAAATCGGTATGGGTCACACCACACAAGTTGAAATGTTGAAATGTAGAGTATTGTCATTTTTTGATTGCAAGTTATACGGAATTTTATATTTTGACAGCTTATTGTTGTGCTTTACCGATCGATTTTGTTCAATTTCGAACCAGGTCATCACATGAAGTCACTGAACACGTGTACCAAGTTTCATTTCGCTGGAATTTTGTTCACAGAATGCACGAATTTTCCTGATTGCGGGTTTTGCGGTTTTTTTTGTCGTAATTATCGTGATTATGCGTTTCACATTATAATAATAGTTTAAGCGTATCTGACAGAAAAATGTTGATAAACTGGTTTCTTTCTAATTATTCAATATTTCTATAAATTTATATAATTATCAGAGTAATTATTTACAATGATTTGCATAAATAAATGCTTGACAAATAATTAATTCATAAAATTTCATAATAACTTAACTGGTTATGGTTATATAATTATTTCAAACATCTCAAAAAATAGAATCAAAAAAATTCGGCGCGTTAAATTCGCATCGCACAACTTTCCGGCCATATACATTAAGATTTCGTAGAACTCGTCGATCGTAATAGTAATTCTGATCGTAAAGTGCAAATTGTTTAATTTCGATGACATTTAACGTCAATTTCAATATTGAAGTTTATATTGTCAATTCATAGTGTCAGCGTGATGGGAGCAGCATTGTTCTATTCTATTCTTATGCTTGTGACTGTTATTGGATTGTTGAAATGGTAGCACATATCTTCCAAACAATTAGCTTTATAAGAAATGTTAATGGAAAATCTTGTAAGAAATTGAAAACTAATTTGCAGATTATATAGATACTTTTATGCTACAATTAATATTTAGCGAGTTGGACGTTTTGGCCTACGAGTAAAGGTATCTTCTTTACAAGCCGATTTTGTTTATTTTTATTCCAGGTTCAATTGGGAGGGACAGCTGGCCAGATACCAAATTTCAGTCCGATACGATGCTTGGTTTGCCCGCAATTTTGCATACACACCATTTTTTCGGACTCAGGGATGAAAGATTCGTGGAGATCAGTCGAAAACCCGACCTCAAAAATTTGACAGAATACATACATTTCCTACCATAATACCTCGGCATGGTCGGATATTAAAAATCGGCACGTGTTCGCACCGCCCAACTTTTTAAATTTATTTTACATATTAAATGAATCGGTACGGGTTCGCACCACACAAATTTTTGAATTTTACGTAGCTATGAAATAAATCGATGCGTTAAATTCGCACCGCACAACTTTCCGGCAGTATCCATTACGATTTCGTAGAGCTCGTCGATCGAAAAAAGTAATTTTGATCGGAAAGTGGAAATGCCATTGATTACGGCTTGACAGCACAAAATTTCTCACCATTTCTAGTTTCCGATCAAAATTACTTTTGCGATCGGCGATTTCTACGAAATTGTAGTGGATACGGTGCGATACGGTGCGAATTTAACGCACTGATTATTTTTTTAATTTTAGAAAGCACGAGTTCTTTACTGATTTTAACCAATGATTATATCTTATTTGATCTTGTATCCAAAATTTCATTTCTGTACGCTATTAATCGTGTTATTATCGATAACATTTTACATCCTTTGTATCCTACATCCACAACTTTTTTAATTTCGAATTTCTTATTGTATATTTGTACTTCTTGGGTGATTATAATGATCCAATTCACAAGAAAAGTACAAAATGGTGGGCCCTTTTCTTTTACTAAGATGAATATTAATTAATGTGTATAATTTTCTAACAATGCTAGAGGATTTTGATTAAACGCGATGAAAAATTTAAGAAGATGTTTCAAGTTTTGACGCCGATGCTCCTCTTGTAGCAGGATATACTATCGTCTCTTTACACAAATTGGCAGGGTTTGCTGGCCTGGCTGGCACTTGCTGATTTTCTTTAACATGGGCCAAGCGGCAGGACGGGGTCGGCCGGAGCACGCGCCGGCTCTCCACGATGTGGTGTTCTTATTCTTAGTAATCCCCTACAAGCACGTGTACGCGCTGGGTGACGCAGAGGGCTGCAAAGTGACGTCACAGCGGCCATAATATCGAGTGACGTGGCGCGGCGCCTGATCGATACGCACATAACTGCAGTGGAGCTTCTCGTTCTCGCTTCACGTTCTCACAGTTCCAATTCGACGCTCAGGTGCCGATCACAGTCAGCAACTCTGTTGCTATATGATTTTTGATTTCCTTTCTTAGTTGGACACATAGGATTAAATATCTGTTTACTTAAATAAAATTTCTGTAAGGAGAATAATAAAACTGGGACAAAATTCGGTCGCAATCGAAACAAAGCAAAGTTTGTCAGAGACTCATCGCTGCTCTGCTCCAGTGACAACTCCAAATATTTATCCACGTTTCACGTGCGATGAGTTCTGCCAAAAGTAAAACCTAAGCGTGTTAATGAAATTACGTAATTTTGCCGTTCACTTCTAATTAAAATCCGAAGCAATTTACTTGCATCAACGTCAACTTCCAATTTGCTCCCTATACTACACTATATTTAATTCCATAACGCAACAGTTGAATCATTTGGTAAATTCAGCCGGGGTCCCAATGAACTCCATATCCACTTGAATTGAAATGGAAACGTTATGATATGAAAGATGATGAAGCAACGATCGTAATGAAGCAACCAGGTGAATTGAAATTAAACCTATAATATGTATACTTATATGGTACTTCCATCTAACGTGTTTGGATATGTCATAATTTGTAGCAAAAATGGATTGAATTTACAGTAGTTCAGATGGTAAAACGACATCTAGAAGTTGCCGAAAATTTAACCTCAATAACCTAAATACTATCGAGCATATAAGGACGCTGTCAATGTCACTTGTCTGGGAGGCAAACTGCATAAGTGGAACTGAATACGCAATAGTCTAATAATTTGTGGTGGAGTGAAATGAAGATATAATGCCTCCCAGCCGTATCAGCTGTTCTGAAATGCTCAATTCGTCAGAAAAGTTACTTATACAAAGAAATACACCTAATGACTAGAGAGCCATCGTATTTGGACACGGCCGTAGTTCTTAGTTTACGAATTCGCTGTAGGAGGCATGACGAAGGTAGGAACGTTGGCAACTTCATCTAAAATGTTAATTAATATCCAAGGAAATCTTGTTTTTCAACAAACAAACAAAAAGTACGTGGAGGTCTCAATACTTTAATTTTTATTTTGTGCTTAGCATAAATTTAATCCAGTAACAATATACAATAATAACCGCATTAGATATATATACATTTACAAGCCAAAGTTATAGGTATTTGTTTGTCTCTTATATTCATCATTCTTAAATATTAATAAATATACAACCATATTTCTCATTTGTTCATACATACTGAGACAATTTTACATTCAACTAATAATATCTACACATCATTCGGAAAGAGAAATGAACTGCTTGAAGCAGTTTTGGTAAAGAAGACACAATATATCATAAAATTAAGACGAAACCCGTAATGAAATCAACAAAAATGTAATTAATAGCTACAAGGGAGTTAATACCGTGTTGTTAATACATTTACACACGCACACATCACACACACACACACACATATATATTATAATACAGAGTGCCGGTGCATTATTAAGTTTTCATTAAGTATTTTTTGTACGTGCTTTCTTTTGCCTTTCAATTCAGCAATAAACTTAAACGCTATTATGGACTAGAATGATGATACACTAAAATATAGAAGCATATAGTTGACAATGGCATTTCTTCTAAATATTTACTAGGTAATAAGTGTAAGTAACGTTATAAAATCCTTTTTTTTTCAACGGAATTCTTCTAAATGTTGAAACAAATAAACAAAAATAACAAATAAGTGACTACAACACGTAGAATCCTATCTCTTAATAGTATAATTACTGGTTATTTGGTATTTTTTATGCAAGAATAATCATACCGTCGATCTGATCTCCTTACTTACTTAAAGCTGTGTGTCTTTAACTATTTAGAACTGCGTTTGTTTTTTGTTTTTTTTTTTGCAAAAGAAAACATTGAAAATTGGTCTTACTTTCATTGTGTATCTCTGTTGAACTGACTCTTGCAGGATCGATCATAAATTACGTATTTTGAATATAGTTTGAGTATAACTTAAGTCCAGTTAAGTAAATGTCTAATACGCATGAGGAACAGTTTTATTTTACTTCTTTTGTGCATCACTCTCTGCTCCACTCCGTTTTTCTCATAGTTACATATTGACTAACGGACGACTTGCCTTTCTCTCTTTCTCTAAAAAGACTTACATTGAAGACGGGGTTAATTATCTTAGTTATTATTTAGTATTAATTAAGAGTATCAGTCGAGTAAAGCTAGAACGCGATGATTATTTCATTATTATTTTGTTTCAACTTGTATTACCTATTATTATTATTTGTTTGACTAGATGATTATACTTGTTAGTTGATGCGAGTGGGCTGATGCTTTTTTGTTTTGTTTTTGCTTTCATGCTGTTTTGTATTTTGTTGTAGTTTAGTTTTATTTTCTTATTCCCGTGTCGGTGTTTGTTTGCGACCATTGCAAAAATCCCCATGCAGTTCATCATTTCCTCAATTCCGTCTCGTCGTCAACCAGATTATTCAAATGATTATAAGTTAAGATAACAAATAGAAAGATATAAGATCTTGCTAAGTACAAGTACAATAGATATGTTGCTTCATATAATAATTGTTCGAGTATGATGAAATATATAGATTATTGTTTAATATTCCTTTGTTTACGTTTTGTCTTCTCTTGCTTTATAGTAGGTATATTTAAGCATCGATTATATATACGTATTCAAAACCAAAATGAATAAATCTCGTTCAGTCTTACAATGAACAACAACAATATTACATATTATAAGCTATATTGCGCTTAGTTTTTCTTTTTTCCTTTGTTAATACTTAGCTTTTATAAATCTTAATCTGGATTGATTTCGTGTTAGATACCCTTCAAGCATACGATTCACTAAAATGTTCGAAAATGTAATCGAACTGACGATTTACCAAGTTGTCCTCTGGTAGTTGTTGTTGCGGCTGCTGTTGTTGTTGTTGTTGTTGGTGGAATTGTTGGAAATGATGATGTGGTGACGTCGTAGACGTGCACCAATCGCTGTTGCCGTTCAGCGCGTTCATACGATACTGCTTGCTGAACGACATCAGTATGCTGCGGATCTTTGCAATGATCTCCTCTACTCAGGCATTCGACTCCTGAAAGCAACGTTTATGATTAATAAAGCAAATTCGTCGTTTTGGAAGCAAGCAACGCGCATTAATGTACTTTTAAGTTCTCAAAGTAGTGCATGATCTGTTCATAGTCCATGTCGAGTTGAAGTCCGTCTAAACCGGCTAGATCGGTACTATTTTCGATTTCAATTTGGTTTGCGTCCGCATCCGCACTAAACATCGGATTGCCAACGATTGTAGCACGTTTCACTTCAGCGCTATTGCGATCTGCAAAAACGAGAGACATACGTAGGGTATAAAAGGTTTAAAATGATTAATCAATCCATCAATTACTTCCGTTCCTACTCGGTGATTTCGGATATTGCACAAATTCCATGCTTTCATCGTTCGCCGCCAGCGGTGGTGATGGTGCTCGTTGTTTTTGACGCATTACTACCGCCGATGAACTAAGCCCTTCTTCATCAACACCACTTTCTCGCAACGGTTCATCATCAAACGCAAACGCCGTTGGTTCAATTTCCGTTTCTTCAATCAAATCCTCACGCGAATTATTGAGCCGACCCTCACCTGCTTTCATCACATGTTTACTGTTGCGATGATGATGATGGTGGTGATGTTTTCGCGGCGACGGATCGCCTAGATTTCGATGCGGTGGTACGGGCGGACGGTATTCTTCAACGTCCACAGCCATTTGTATGCCGTGAGGTGGCAATGGTGGAGGTGGTGTTGGTTTGTTCCTATACAACGTAAACAAAGTTATTATAAATCCAACCACGATGCGCACAGTCAAAAAAAAAAAAACCACCAACCATATGTCGTTTTCTTGCAAGCCCGAAACATCAATACTGACACTGGTAGTGCGCCCTCCGGCCTTACTCTTGCAATATGTCGACGAATCAATTGCCGGTCGATTTTTATTCGCCTGCTCTGCGAAACTACTCTGCTGCTGAACACAATCATCCGGTTCGCAATAGTTCATATTCAACGGATTCGTGGTTATTCGCATTTCGCTGGTGTTGTTATTTACCACTGCGGAGTTTCGATTGGACGATGGTTCTAACGTTGCGCGACCTGAGACGAAATTGAATTCAATAATAGGCGAAAGTTGTGAGCGAATTTAAATATACGCGAATGAAAGTAATGAAGAAACATAAAAGTAATGCATAAAAACTACATATAGATAGGTACGAGATGAATAGGAAATCTATGTACTTTTACCTCCAATAATAAACAACAAAATGGCGGAAATCCATGTTTATCGCCTATCTATATGAAGTTATAGAAAATTTGTCGAGAAAATAACGAACTCAAACACATACTTTCGCGCATACCTAGCCAGACCCAGTCGTGTGCGTTTGTCGTCGTCGTTTCACGCGGCTTGCGATTCACAGCTGAAGCTGAAGCAAGTGGAGCAGCGCGCAGTCCTTCACTAGCCACTTCCGGTTTAAATTTCGATGCGTAAACAACGCAAGACACAACAAACACCTGTGAATTTGAATAGGTCACCAAATGCGCCCATGGGTCATTGATTTATTTACTTACAACGATCGCAAAGCAAAATGCAGCCAACAAAACATACATGCTAATCTCCAATGGGGACATAAGGAGAGCTGGTTGATGTCTGGACGATCCTTTCGTGCCCTGATACTGTCTCGCTTGCACATTTGGTTCAATCCGATCGTCATCTAAATATTAACACAATGATATATCCACCTTTCAATATACATATGATTTTTTTTTTGAATCAGCTAATACACCTTTAAGTATATCCCCAAGATCTGGAAAGTCTCGCTTCACGCCCGGAAATGTTCCGCCATCGTTCTGTAACAAATCGGGCCGATGCGATAAGTCGCTGCTGCTAAAGTCGACTACGACCGAAGCGGCTGCCGTAGCCAGCGGTCCTGCTTTGGATTTACTTCGCACGGCGGCACGGCATTCTTCCGGTAGTAACAGAGTAATTTGCAGCAAATCACCATTGCCTTCGCCCACGGCAATTACACGCGGATGATGTGATGCAACCATTGGCGCAAAAGCAACCACCTCCGGATCCAAGCTCTCCACGACAAGATGATAGTCAGAGTCAGAGACGTCACGCAACGGCGTTTTGCTGCCATCGGAGAATTCCAGTTCGATATCTAACAAGCCTTCCTGCAATACGAAAACTTTTTGGTAAGTTCGAACGAACTTTTTCCAGATTTATTTTCACCAGGAGAATGTAATCTATCGACCAAAGTTGAGATGTTTTCAATTGAACTCCTACATATAATTCCGATTTTCACTTACTTGGTATTGAGCCGTTAACTTCCGAGTGACGCTGGTTTCGGCGATGTAGCCGTTCTCGATGGCACCATCTGGTGAAATATTCAATTGCAAGCCGGATACAACCTGTACTGATAGCCGGGATAATCCGACTTTGTCGTTGCCCACTCGTACTTCTTTTGCACCAATCACACGATTTGTAATTGGCGATAAAACCTTCCAAAAGAGACAACACATTATAAAATCATGACAGCAATAAACCAAAAAACAAAAACAAAAACGTCTCATACTTGAACTTCCGTACGACCGACGCTGCGTCCCTGAAGGACACGTCCATGGAGACTAGCAATGTGAACGTCAGACACTCGCAACGATGGCAAGACGAGATCCGTCACTCTGAGGTATGTCCGACGATTGATCAGAAACGTCGTCCTACCCGAATCGTGATCGTTTGCGTTGAACCGAGCGTAAACATCAACAGATGTTTGCTGATAACGCAATCGACAGTTTGGCCTTTCGATAACGTTGCCCAAATCATCTACAGTGCGATATGAAGAACCGTACGAACGTTTTTTTCGTCGAGATGTTTTAACATTGCTGTAAACGTCACGTAATAATAAAATGTGAAAACGTGTATGAAAAATTCAAATTTAAAAGCTAAAAAAAAGTCGGTACTTACGGTGGTTGGTAGTCAGGAACACGCCAGGATTTCAATTGAGAGAGTCGTGTGTCGGGCACTTGCAAATCCAACGGGAATTCGGGCATCCACACGGTGAATTTCGCTAAACCCGTGTATGTGCCGTACTTGACGAGCACGGAGCCGTTTACCGAACCGCGCGCCTCGCTTCCATCCACATAGACCGAGCTGCACGATGATGACACTTTCAGTACGCTGTCGTCTTCCGAATGACAGGATGCCTGGAATGTAACGTCGGCCTCTTTGCCGGCTTGCGAAACGATGAAAACCTTCATCGCTTGTGAGACTTGACGGCCCGTCAACACCGCAGTATTCAAAACTTCCCAATTCTAAGAAACGAAAGAAAAATAAACGAAAGGTATCAAAAAGTTATTTGTTCTTTATTTTTTTTGGAGAAGCGGAAAGTCTTACCTTACTAATTGGAACTACAGCCTGTATATCATCTTTCTGTATATCCCATTTTGTTGTCGACTTGCTGCCACCCTGACGATGAGTTTCAGTGTTACCGTTGTTATTGCCATTACTATTCACACCGGAAGTTTCCTCCAAATGTGGCTCATAACGTGCCGACCATACGATCCGTGCTTCTTCTTCGGGCTCTTCGCTTATCTCCACCAACCACGTAAACAGTTCAAAGACACTATAATGCAAAACGAAAAATAGGAAAAGAGGAGACAATACGTTAATCTCGTCGAGAGAATAGAAAATACAACTCGTTGTCGATTCACAATACACAACGTGTTCCAAAGTTTTCTTTAAGAGTTACGACTCGAGTTTCAGTTTCATATCAAACTATTTGAGATCACTTCCAATTCCAAAATGGGAAATCCATTAAAAGGATAGTTTAATAACGTCTCTTGTGGCCTCGGGAGTTCGGTTTTCAATCGTACTACAATACTTTACTATAACAGTTGTAGTTTGTCGGGACAAGGGGACACAATACAACAGACATGATTTACTTTGCCAACTTCAGTTGGAACTTGGAAGTAGCGTTCCTGATATGAAAACAACTATACTTATTATGACTTCCCCTATTGTGACAAATGCTACAAATTGAGGGCAGCATCAGTAATAATGGCTGTGTGCAATTAAAAAACTAAAGGATTTCACTTAGTAGCGCTAGAACTCGGCAAACAAATGTCAACAACATGGTGGAGAAAAAAACTCTTATTAAATTATAATCCCACGATTCAACATGTCCGTTGGCACTCGAAAGTTTAAGCTCGTGTCAAAGCTCGAAACTTAATTGACATCCAAAAATCGAGGATTCCAGGATATTTCAGCAAATTGAGACTTAAAACATTTTCATAGTTGTGAAATATCATGAACGAGAAGATACTTTATGCTATATCACGCATACATTAGTTAGAAACCGGAGGTGAACTTTCAACTTTGTGCTAGGAATTTGTGTGTTTGCGATAAATTTAAGGTTAACGTTGCGGTTGAAATACTACCACCAACGATGGTCCAAGTAAATACACATGTATAACTTTCCAGTAGTGAAAGGGATATAAATTAGTTGGAATTGAACAGAAAATCTTAATAACTTACTCGCCCTGTGAAGATACACTGGCGGCAGCAGAAGTGGAATCTGATGGGGTCAGTTGTTCTAGAATTTCCTTACGCACTGCAGTAACCGTCGCTCCGGTGTGACGCGGATTCGTATCCACCGTAATATTCCACGCCGTCGGATCGTTTGCCACAGCGCCCAATAAACGCACGCCGCTCTTCACACGTCCTCTGAAATTAATCATAGTTTTTATTATAAACAAAGGTAAATACGAGACCCAGTTGCAAGTCAAAAACAAAATGTGTATTTGTTTTTTGGATGCTGGAAAGGAGGAAATGATGTTATTTATTTACCTACATATAGAGATGATTACTAAATGTTTGCAAACTGAAAGAGCCCGGAAAATCCGTTTCGGGGCATAGTTGCGGTAATACCTACATAAAACTAAACCAGCGAGTGTGTTTGTACATTGCATTCGGGAAAAATATTTTCCGCACGGATTATAATGCGGACTTTGTAGGAAATGCAAAGCGAAAATATGCAAGATATACCTATATATTTCGGTTCTACACCGCTGCTTTAAAGCGTTCAATATTAAGATTAGCCATGAATAAATAAATAAGAAAAAACTGCGTTATTCTTCTTCTTTTAAAGAAGAAAATTCGGAAATTTCAATTTTTATTTCTAATCCCCCTATCTACCTATTAGTCAACCAATCGAGCCGAGCAACCATCCATTTACAAAACCCCAAATAAGCGGCTACTTTCCCTACGTCTATGTAATTTGTGTTGTCCGCAAATTTTTCTGAAAAAGCAAAAACAAACGACTTCCATCTTGTTCCTAAACTTTGTTGTTAAATTATGTGTCACCACTCGCCAGTGATAATGGAAATCCATCAAAACATAGTCATTCAGTGATAAATTTTATCAAATTACGCGTTGATTGATTGATTTTACGGTTTTAATGCATGTTTAGTGTCTGTAAACATTTCATATCGCATTTATACAAATCGAAGTTGAGGTTATTTATATTTGTAAGTGCTTCACTGTGTGTGTGTGCGTGTGTGTATGTATGTGTGCAAACGCCGCGACAACTGTTCCTGATTCAGCGATAGCAAACTGATAGGGTGAAACTTTCTGATTCTCTTTCCTCTTTCTACTTCCCAAATCGTAT
>JARJEB010032148.1:0-14485 GCA_030264535.1 Liometoxenus newtonarum | reverse complement strand
TGTGTATCTGATATCAATCGGATTTAAACTTATCCAACCCAAGAAAATATAAATATACTTGACAGAATCATTTATTTGAATTTTTGGTTGCCTAACTTGGTTCCATATATCATTCCCATACAATGCAAATGCTTGTAATTGCATATAGCACGCTAAATCCTATTTTCCGTTTTAATTGAGACACCCTGTATAAGCTATGCTCTACATAATGCCATATAACATAACGTACGAATGCGACAAACATACCAATGTGAGCAACCAGCAAAACAAAATACAAAAAAAAAAATACAGCAAGCTGCAAGAATAATCATATTTAGGTGATCGTTCTGTGTATAGTACTGTGTGTTCTAAATGTATGGACCAAACAATTTTTTTGTATTTTTGAAACTTCTATATCTACTAATGCTCAGTACACATACAGGCATATAATTACAAAAATAGAAAGTATAGGTAGAAGCAGAAAAAAATATTACAACTGCCTCCATCGTAGGTTTATAACGTCAAGTAAAAACTATCAGAAACACATGTCAGAAGGTTTTCCTAAGTTTTTCTTGCCCTTATTTTCTTCCTCGTTTTTTGTAGTAAATAGCGAGTATCGTCTCGTCATTTTTCGCTAGGAACTACGTTTTCATGTTAAAAAATGCACGCACCAACAGCCCTCACGTACCGCTGAAATTGTACCATAACAGAGTGGCAGAATGTGCTCCAGTGCTCCAGAGTTTCTTCTACATTCTAATAACATCTCACAACGAAACGAAGCGACGCTACAAAACACTCACAAGAAGGCCGGTATTTTCCACCAGCACCAGCACAAGCAGCAGCAGCAACATCCAGGGTTGATATAATAAATAAAAGGGCATTCTTCAAGGGCACGTGGGGAATTTCGAGGGATGACGTTTATACTTTACCTAGCTTGAAGTCTGAGGAATGAGGGTTTAAGCAATGTGGATGAGAATATCAGGTGGTGCGGGATCAGGCGGGGGAGATGCATGTAAAATGATGTATTGCTACTATGGTGCTCCTTAATTCCCGCCCAAAAAGTAAAACCTCTTTTCGTAAGGATGCCCAAGGCGAATCCTGGTTTCGAGTTTGCCCAGCACATAGTTCCTGTGCCAGTGGTAGCAATACTTATATTGTGGTTATGTGTATAAGCAACGCTGTTTAAGATTGGATCCATCCATCTTCCACACTTCAACCATCTCGTTACGTTTTTTTTCTATGTGTTCGCGGCATTTTCTCAATATATTTACGGGGTTGCAACCACTACTGACATTTAAAAAGAACACGTATAACTCCAGGCATTCATTACCGGTTTTGCATGTAACATTACCAAGATTGTCTAAAGTTAACCTCAAAATTGTGTAAAACTTTGATGGATGTCGAAAAAGAGCCGAAAAGTCTTTTACCGTTAAGAGTGTGAATAGTAGTCGTTCCGATGGTTTTAAAATGGTTTTTCGCCAGTGTATATATATATATATATATAAATCTAAATGCGAATGTGACGATAAATCTTCAACCATCAGATCAGAGATAGGATAGTCGTCGTTCGTTTTCGTCACAGATAGACATCATTGTGGTAGTTGTCGAGCCTCTTCTTCCAGACTTTTGACTTTTATTAAGATACTCGGCTGGTGGCTTGATGGATTCTAGCATATAACGTGTAGACTGTAGAGTGTCGCTGTGCGTAATCTAAATTTAACTTTTAATGGCTTTTACTATTCTCCATTGGTCGTAAAGGGTGAAAAATGACTAAAAAGAATCGACATATCGCCCTTTTTGGTAAAACTTTGTGAATTGTGAAGCTAAAAGAGTATTGAAACGTAGGTACCAGCGGCGAATCTGGGAAGGGAATTTGGGTGCTGAAGCACTCCTTCAAGCTAGGTCTAGCCAAAGTCTCCCACCCCGCTGGGTACGCCACTGAAACGTACCAACGATAATTGCGATTTTATTATTTCTTATAATATCCATTAATTTTTAAATAATTATAATAAACTTCGTTTACTCAAAAAGTAAGAGTAACTTCGGACTTTTTGAATGAACATCAGAAACCGGAAGCTTGATGGTCGCTCCTCATAATTTTGTTGCCCCACACTTTTTCTAACCTTAGACATCCCTCTCATACCTCTCCTACCTTGGGATAGTTGTTTGTTGATACAACCTTTGCTTTTACTTTTGCTGAACTGAAAGGAAATCTTGCCATAAACATTGAAGATTCTTGGATACTGTTCCTGTTCGCGTTCGTGTTGCTCCTCATATTCACAGTTAGTCTATATATATATATTGCCCAACGGCCAACTTTGTATAAGTTTACTTCATGTCGGCTCGAAATAGTCGTTCACATTGTTGTCCGCGTGATTGTGCGAGCGAGGCTTTTCAGATAAGTTTTTCTCAACTTTTTTTTTATTTTATTTTTCATCGTCTTTTGTGCGTTATATGAACATGGAACATGGAACGTCGAACAGGGAACATAACAACTTCATGATATACGATTTTTCTTACTTTTTTATATGTATATGCCATCGCTTCATTCTTTTGTCCGATATTTACAACGCGGTGCTGGAAAAATTTGGCGAAAGTTTAATTTTGACAAACTACTTAACGATCCACATAAATTTTGCTCCTCAATGCGGAAATTTGGAACTTCCTATTATGTAATTCTATTAGACGTTTTATTTTTCCATTATTCTTGCGCATATTTTTTAGGTATATTAATAACTTAATTTATTATTTAATTTACTTATTACTATACAAAAATGACACTTACGTATGTTATATTGTAGTTGTTTGTCTGCTCATGCTGGTATAATACTTTAAGAGAATTTGAACGAAGTGGCAATTATTTAAACGACGTTTAACGCTCAGTTTCCGCTACCCACCCATTCATATTCATCCACTTCAGACCTTGCAACCGAACAAGCCAACTACAAATAATTCAACAAGAGACGCTAACTTAAGTGCAGTGCATTGAAGAATCCTGTTATTACATGCATATACATGCATAAGCAAGACATGAGACAAGAGCAATTTGTATTTATCAGTCATTGAGCCATTCATCAGAATGATACCGTCACACGAACACAAAGATTATTCTATGGTAATAATAGTTTTCTATACTTTTTCATCTTTGTGTATCAAATACTTAATTAATTATTAATTAATTTAATACTCAAAAAAGTATAGAAACAGGTTACCTACATATCTATATAAAAATTAGAAACCTACAAAACCCTACATATATTAAGCGCCATCTACATTTTTAAAGACACACCAACTTGGTCAGTAATTGTGGCCGTTTTTATTAGTAAAAGTCCTGATTCTATCAATCTCAGCATTTTTAACAACAGCATACATATCTATATAAAAATGAAAAACCTACAGAAACCTACATATATTAAGAGCCATCTATATTTTTAAAAATATACCAACTTGGTCAGTAATTGTCGCTGTTTTTATTAGTAAAAGTCCTGATTTTAACAATCTCAGCATTTTAACAACAGCATACATATCCAAAAAAAAAAATGAAAAATCTACAGAAACCTACATATGTTAAGCGCCATCTATATTTTTAAAAATATACCAACTTAGTCAGTAATTGTCGCTGTTTTTATTAGTAAAAGTCTTGATTTTATCAATCACAGCATGTTTTTCTTGTACTTTTAACAAAAGCATGTTTTTCTTTAACAATACTGCATACTCTTTTTACATAAATCTCGTATTCATCCTTTGACGTTATGTTTTGTCTTGTCTCTTATCCCGTAGATTGAAACTGTAGACAGGAGTGTAGCCTGTTATAGACGCATTTACTTTAATTTAACTTTGTAGCGTAGGTATTTCTTCATTCATCATTTCGTTAGCGCCTTTCGGTTTTAAAGTAGGTGTTGAATAATCTATTATAATAAGCAAGCGTTTAACGCTCGCGCCTGGCCATTATCTCTAAAGTCTACAGAATAAATAAAAGTGTAAAGTCGTCCTTGAACCTGACTTTATCAAGCACCAAGCGACCAAACATTAAACACCAATCTTATAACAATAGCTAAGATAAACGACCAAAAGACCAAACAAGTAAAAATATACTTAATACCAAAAGACTTTTAGTTTGTAGCCGTCAGAGCTTTTTCCAAATCCCATTTAATTCTATCAACTACATACCTTTTTAGCTTTAATACTCAATAGTTAGTTATGGGAATGGATATAGAAAGCTTTCAACTTAAAGTTAAGTATGTTTGGATATTGCGGAACGTGATGCTTCTTTCAAATTCAAACCAATCCCAAACATACCTGCATATTTATTTTTGCAAACACGATTTTTGTATTCTATATGCAGAGTCAATTTTAAAATGTCTATTCATCGCATCGGCATATGCGCAAAGAAAAGAAAGGGTTGAAATTTGCAATCAATGGCAATGTGAGAACGTATATTTTTGAATTAACTTTAAACTGACTTCATGTTTGGTTTGGGCATTGTTGATTGTTGTATTATGAATATTATCAATGAAGAAATGAGACATCATCGTAGATGAGAGAATGGGAGGAATCAGTGGGAAGTTACCCATCTTCGAACATTGTCAACCTGACAACTAGCCCATAAATATTTAACTTCTTTAATCTTTCCATTAACAGTTATGGTGTTCATTGACTATAACGTGACTTTTCTTGCATGGCTTTTTATTTCATTTACCGAAACCAAAAAGTATTCAAATAATTTCAATAAAAAATTTATGTTCGTTCGGTTAGTTTTAATCTCCATTTAAATTCATCTGCGGTTATAAGCGGTTAATTTCATTATTATTTTTGATGAATCTACTTTGAATGTTAAATGTGTTGTTGGTGAGTATAAAAAGGTATCCCCGCTGACCATATAATGCCTCTTTGAAAAATGTGGACCCCCATCATATTCCTATAATTGTAATGCATTGTAAGACATTCAGACAGCATTCAGAGGGCCATCAGACACCGCAGCCACTTTAACATTGCATCATTCACTAATACTTATTCACTTGCAATCACTCAACTCACATTAACATCAGCGCTGAAGATGTACCGCACCATCAGACCAAGGACCATGCAACAAACAATAAAATAATTTCATTTCTGAAATCTTCTTCTTCATACTTCGTGAGTGTTGCCCTTGGAAACTTGTCCCTCGTGATTTGTGGTTCAACGTACAACAATGGCAAATCAAATTTTCATTATTAAAAGCCGTCACTCATTCGTCTCATTGACTCATTTCTCACATTCGTTCGTTCTTTTCAATCGCACAATTTAGAACAGACTCACTACTCAGGATTTAGTGCCGACAATCAATGACTCGACGAAAACCTGATGGGGGAAACTTATTTCACACTTTTACTTATAGATTAGGTTAGTTGTTCACAGTGTTGCCAACCCAATTTTATAAAATTTCTCAAGCATGATCCTAAAAACTCCAATTTTAAACAAAAAATTCCCTTTCCTAGTAAACAAAGTGTACTATAGGCAACCAGTATTACACTTGTAAGTTGCCTCTCCGCAGGCGTAGGATCACGTAGCTGACGTGACGGAGCAAATAAAAAATGGCGACAAAACTCGAAATTCCGAAAAATGGATTATGATTTTGTTTTTAAACTGTAATACTCAAAAAATTCCTTATTTAAGAAAAAAATTAACTTCGAAAATTCCCAAAAAGAGAACTGGCAACACTGGTTGTTCATTTCTAAATTGAATCGATCAAATGATGCATTTCATTGGATTTTCTTACATTTCCTTGCTTCGTATTTATTTATTTTCTTATATCTCGTTGGAAAAACTCTGACGTTGAATAATGACTATTTAATTATGATTTCCTTATTCATTCCTATAAGTGTTAATAAATTAATTATTAAATTAAAGTATATATCTTGATTAAAAATTCGACGAATCGGAATGATTCGAAATTTGTTTTCAAACACGCTGAATATCTAATATTAATCGAAACTGAAAATGAAGCTTTTGATGTTTGTGAGTAATTAAAAATGAAAATTCGAAATTCAAAGGGTGCTTGTGCTTTTGATGGTTTTTCACTGCCATTGATTTTTCATTATATATTCTCTTTCGAATAGAAGTGAATAAAAGTAATTAAATGAATTAATCTTTAATTTTCTACTATCCTCATTGACAGACACCTCCGGTCACCTCGTTAAATTTGCTGTTACTCTGTTAGACTTAAAATTTTAAAACATGTGAGTGAATTCATTTCTTTCTGCATCGGTATAGCTATAGATATACTACATATATGTTTAAACAATTAAATATTGCTTGTGTACACCTACACATAGGTATCGTCGTTTAAATCGACAGTGCGCGCTTGATCAACTCGATTCGCTTTGATGTCTTTACAGTCTGCCTGATGCTTGTGATCATTTAATCTATTTTATCTCCGATCGATCGCTAAAGTCAAGACTCAAGAATCATGAACCAAAATGTGAATAGGGTGAAACTGAGACTACGCACTCTCGCGCATTATTACACTCTTGATCGAACCAACAAGATTAAAACGTCTGATGTCTGAAGCTTGCTGCCAAATCTACCTTTAAATGAATATAAATAAAGTTTTAAAGTAATTTCATTTAACGTCATGGGAATGATAGAGCTTCATAAAACTCATTTGAGTGCATCTAGGCACGCGAATTTATTTGCTCCAAGTTCAAAAACCCCCTTAAGAAATTTTAACAATAATAAAATTCACGTCTGGTTATATTCTTTTTGGATCAAGAAGCTGTGAAAGTAAATATTTCGACCATACAGAATAGCAGAACCGTTGGTGCATACTTAATAAGGAAGATGACGCTCATAAAATGTAGATTTCTGTTTTTTTGCATTAGTTACCAATTCATCCAAATATCAAATTACAGATATCTACTTGTTTTATGCACCATCTCAACGATTCTATCTATACCTCGGTACATTTGTTGTATGTGGTAGAAGGACAAATGAATTTAATTTTAATTTTGCGTACGAATAGTGTTGTTTTAATATATAGTGAAGATGGCGCTTACAAAATGTTGATTTCTGCATTTTTAAAGTTTTAGTTATCATTTCATGCAAATGTGTAATTGATATCTACATATTTTAAGTGCCATCTTAAGGATTCTGTGTATATCTCATTAAATTTATTGTATGTGGTAGAAGGATAAATGCATTTAAATATAATTTTGTAGGAACAATTTTGTTTTAATCAACTACACGTATGTAAGTAAGCACCTAATAACAAATTACGGTGGATATATTCGAATCGGGCTGTGGTGCAAATTTCATTTCGCTCTTGATTATCTTTTTTGATTAATTGCACTTTGTTTTCGTGCCTATACTCGACAGTCTCAATGGTGTCCGTCATTTTCACAATTTATTTAACTACATTAACATTTGCAACATTTGCAAACGCAATTAAGTAAGCGCATGCAAACGCAAACAATAGCAAATGAACATTTTAACTTTTCCAACTTTTCATCAAATTCACTGAATTAAATTAAAATGTAATTATATAGCACAAATCATAGTGAACGCATTTCGTAATCATCATTAATTATAAGTTGATTAAACAAATTATAACGCAAGTCTAGCCTTCAGTTGGTAAACATTGCAAAGCATAAAATAAGATACAAAAATATAAAATCCTAAACCTAAATGGGAAACCGGCAATACTGTCCGTAAGTGCAAGGCAGTGAGACCTATAAACGGAAATATAAGTGAAGGTGAGACAAATCATACATATAAGCCCCTTTGAAAATTTTTTACTTATGTATTTCGGGATACGATCAAAATCCCGACAATCGTAATCCCTACGGTCAAAATCCCGACAAATCAGAATCCCGACAATTTAAAATCCCGACAAATCAAAATCCCGACAGTCAGATTCCATCAAAAATTGCATTTAGAAACCCGAAATCTACCTGGTAAGGGCGTTAGTCCTTATTGGGGTTAACGAGAGGTTACTGTCAACATACAAAACGTACTTGGTTTTACCGTACTTGGTTTGTATATAATACGGGATCGAATTTGTGTGTCATAAGAATTATATTACTTTGTCGGGATTTCAATTTGTCAGGATTTTGATTTGTGGGGATTTTAATTTGTCGAGATTTCGATTTGTCGGGATTCTGATTTGTCGGGATTTTGCGCGTCGGGATTATGACTCTCGGGATTTCGACCAACACCCAAGTATTTCAGTGATAGAAGAGTATTTCTACTTGTGTGTCATTCCCCAATGCAACATAACCCTCAAGAACTACTGAAGCTATAATTTCAAGGGTAGAACTACGGAAGCCTAAATCGATTATTAATTTTGCATAGCATACTACGTCTACGCGCATGCGCTTTTTGAGATACGCCGGTGGGCGATTTAGACAAAAATGGTACCATCACGCCTTGAGCACCGAAGAGAATCTGCGCACAGATCGTTTTGTAGGATTATGTTGAGATTGGACACAAACAAATCGCGGCTACGCGCCATCTAACCTAACTTTATTCTTCTGAAGATAAATATAAATCGATTCCGGGTTGAAGTCGCTCCTCGCCGATGTCGTTTGCAAATTTAACATAAATATTTACACATTCAACTGTAAACATAGTTAGTGTAGACTACAGTACTTTCAACAAGAACTATGCAAGACGTAGCATCCAAGAACAGAAGACAAAACGCGGAAGATAGATACAAACTGCAGTAAACCAGACGTAACTCTAAGGGGTTGGTAGTTTACAGGGGTGTTTACTTGAAGGGTCCTAACTTCTAACAAGGAAACGAAATTTCACTACACTACTACTAGTACCACTTGTCTATGGCTATGTCTGCATGTTCTGTTCTATACTAGTACATATTAGACAGTTTGACTTAAAATTAGTATTAGTATACCTATAACTGAAGTAAAATGTTAGTCAGTGTGTTAGTCAGTGTGGTGGATGAGATGAGAACAGTGGCGGACCGCACCACACCGCACAAACTCGATTAGCGCACACCTAATGAAATGTCGTATGCTAAACATGCTTGTTTTGCTCGAGCTGGAGCTGGAGCTGGGCTATGTGGACGACGCAGTCGTTTTTATTAAGTTAGTAGATGAGTTGGGGGCAAGTTGGTTGGTTCAAGCTGATGTGCATTAGCATGCCGTCGGCCTATTTGTCCCTCAATGCCACTCCACTACACAATATTACAGTTGAAACATATACAAAACATACAACTACATTCACGCCTATTTGGAATCGTGGCCAAATTATTCTCACTGTGACTATAAAGTCTACAGTGTAATGCAGTGAGTTCGTCCGGATTCAAATTATTTGATACAATGTGCCCCAGTTTAGTCATAAGAATTTAATTTACCCAAAAAATAGAATATTGGATTTTTATTTTGGAAAAATTTGGTATTTTGCATTCAAATTGGGAAATTGGATAGACCACCCTGTATATGTTAAGTCAGTATTTATTGTAAGTACAAACACAAAAACTTGTGGAAACATGCAAATACGTAGAAAACACGGGGAAAACCGGTTGGTTAATGAGTAAATTGTGTTAGGCTCTTTGATCCTCTTCAGCGATTGACCACCGTAACGTAACCACATTTCCGACTCTATAGCTCATTCCAACTTGCTCACCTTATAGCTATATGAACATGAACCCAAAAATGGTTTCATACATTAAAATTATGAAACCACAGAAATTTAAATTATTATACTATATTGTGTATTATTTAATTCACAAAAATCACGAAATGAAAATTTCATTTTCTTTGTTATCGCAGTCTAATTTTAAAATGTAATCTGTAAAAATTATAAAGAATTACAAAAAAGTCTCATGAAAATGACAATATGTCTATCCACTAGATACGGATAATAGACAAATACGGTCAAATTGCGAAACTGCGAAAGTAAATCGAACGGACTGTACTTAGCTACGAAGTAGTCCACCGTCTGGATGTAAGTATCTATGCAACCAGATGAACTCTTGTTCTATGCGTTGCTGACATGTGTTTTTTGAGTCTATAAAATTATTATATTATGTGGTCGTAGAAAAAGTGTAGTACGTAATACGAGTGGAATTACTAAACTCTGCTGATGCGCAATAAGCAACTTTCCACTCCTATTACGTAATATACTATTATTTGTCGCATTTTCGGTATATATGTTTTCATATACATTTTCTCCAAATATTTTGAATCATATCATCATATGCCCCCACATAGCTATAGAAGTTTTTGATATACCTCGTAAGAGGTGTTGAATCTGTAAAAATTACAAAGAATTGCAAAAAAGTCTAATGAAAATGACAATATGTTTTTTCTACGATCACTAGATACGGATAATAGCCAAATACGCTCAAATTGCGAAACTGCGAAAGTAAATCGAACGGACTGTACTTAGCTACGAAGTAGTCCACCGTCTGGATGTAAGTACCTATGCAACCAGATGAACTCTTGTTCTATGCGTTGCTGACATGTGTTTTTTTGAGTATAAAATTATTATATTATGTGGTTGTAGAAAAAGTGTAGTACGTAATACGAGTGGAATTACTAAACTCTGCTGATGGGCAATAAGCAACTTTCCACTCCTATTACGTAATATACTATTATTTGTCGCATTTTCGGTATATATGTTTTCATGTACATTTTCTCCAAATATTTTATGCCCCCAGATAGTTAGAAGTTATTGATATACCTAGTAGGAGGTGTTGCGTTACATGAATATTTATAAACGACCATCAAGAAGAGAGAAGAGTTGAAACCTTTTCCATGTTTTCTGAATAAGTTGTGTTGGCCGCCATTATCATAACCATAATAACCATCATCAGCCTTCCGATAGAGATAACCCATCAGACTCGCAAGAACCTTAACAGACCAGAGAGCTTGATAGTTCCCAATGGGATCTTTTGAATAGATATTTGAATAGATTTTTCATTTCAACATTCAACATTTGTGTATGTACTTTGAATCTGAATCACAAACAACATGTATGTCCATCTTATCGGAGCAATCAAGATATCGAGATATTTAAATATAAATTTAATTTTATATCGATATTTGACGGTGTCGGTGAATGTTGGTTCTTTAAATTTCTTGACTTGACTTGACTGACAGTGACATGCAACAGAAGATATTAAGATATCATTAATGTGGAAATGTAAATGTTGGAATGTTAATTTTAGGTTAGATCGGGAAGAAAAAGTTATTGGTAATAATATGATGTTCATTTATTCATTATTTTCTTCCCCGCCTATACGATTAAAAATGTAAAGTTGATGGAAATTGATTAAAACTGCTCAACTTTTATAAAATTCACTCAATATTTCAGGATGAAGGAGGAGGAATGATGATTACATTGCTAAATTATAAATGAAACAAACTTGTTATTACTTTTCTTTCAGTGTGTGTTTGGACAAGAAATAGTGAAACAAATGAAAATTCTTATAAATAAAATCAATAATGATTAACTAACTAGCTTAGCACAAGTGCTAAAAGTTTTGTCGACAATTCACGACAATTCAATTCAAGGTCATTTGAAGAACGTACGCTGTGCTTCTTCAAATGACCTTGATTTCCACTTCCTCATTCGGCAAATAAAAACTATTCCAATTTGATTAAAAGATTTGGTTCTTTGTTATTATCACAATGACACTCACATCACGATAAAATTAAGTTGGTTTTGAAACATGTCTGTCATTATTCAGTGACTCGGTACTCTTGGGACAAGTTTTCCGCATTGAACATTTGTTCACTGCATTCTCAACAATTTCAGAGTTTCTAACAAATTCTGCAATTTCTTTAAGTTTCACTATATCTATTGTATAGCTTTCAGTGGCGCAATGGCAGTGTGGTGTGCCAGTTTCTTTCTTCTCTGTGTTTTCTATTTTATTTTTTTCCTTATTTAAAATTGTTCTGTTTCTGGCTCTCTGTGGAAGTAAGTCCCATATAGCTGATTATTCGGTCGCTTAGATCGCTCAGCATGTTTTCTTGTTTTGTAATTTTCGTTTTGGGCCAGCTCGGTGCGCGCTCGCTTGCAAGTTATAATAAACTTTTGTTTAATTTGCCGAAACAAAAGCTTATTTCCTTTTCCGCATACACGTGCATAAATATAACTTTCGGAACACACGCGTTTGACACACTCGACACAAATACGTACGTGTAAACCTTATGAAGAAAACAAGACATAAAATTTAAAATACTAACGGTCTTTTTGTTTTTGCCATATAATGCCTAGAAATATTGGATCTTAAATGTACTAGAGCAACGCTTCTCAAACTGTGGGGCGCGGCCCACCTGCGGTGGGGGGGTTAAACTGTAAAGGGGGCCGTCGAATTACCGAAATAAATGAACAAAGTATCGGCAACATAGGTAGCCAATATTTCCAAATTTAGTTAAATAAGTTCCTGCCTATTGGGTTATACTCTTCTATTTTATGCAGGGGGCCGCAGAATTATTGGGGGTCAAAAAGGGGGGCGCGAAATACGAAAGTTGGAGAAGCACTGTACTAGAGATGGTGTGGCCGCAGTGTGTTTCTTTCTGAGAGTTTTAGGTATGCTTAAATAAAGAAAAAATACAACAAATTTTACTTTTTCATCAGTAAAACTTGAACGTGATGGAGTTTTTGAAGAGTAGAAATCTCTAGGCCTTCTTCAAGTTCACTATGCACAAAAGTGCATCTTCTTTAAGTACTTTCGGTAATTTCAACTCTAAAATTCAAAACTAAAGTAAGTCTCAATAACTTTTAAGAAAGGGGCAGCTGCAACGCCTGCAACTACCAAGTGGAACGTGCACTTTTCTATCTTTATATTTATTATGGTTTTTTTTTCTTATTTTGCTTCTATATTGTGAGACTTGGAAGCTGTGAGGGAGCCAGAAACACACAAAAGAGGAACAATTTAGTTGCTTGCCCACGTCCAATTTTTCAGTGGCTCTATTCACCCTTAAAACGTTCTTTTATTCATTGGTAAACAGAATCAAAAATTTCAACGTTGCCCTACCAACCGATCGACTCTAGGACTAGGACCTTGGGACAACTTTCTTATTACAAAACGTTACAACTTTGTCCTCCTCGTTTTGTCCCTACAATGTGTATGCGAATTTTGTTTGTGAATGCATTTCGATTACAAAAAACGTTTTGTCTCGTTCCTCCAAAATCTAATGAAAGGACTTTTATGCTTCTTCTTCAAAAGGTAAACGGCAACGACCATAATGCCCAATGCAACCAGTATTGAAACGTCGTTAAAAATAGTTTAATAGTTCTTTTGATGATGACTTTACTTTACTTTTATGTTTTGTACACACATTTAGGGGAAACTAAATGCCACATGCGCAATTATATTCAATGCTTAGTTAAAGAATAAACGTTTGTTACACTTTGATAAATGTTACGGTGCAACCAACATTCCGTTGTAGTTGGGAAGTTGGCACCTGCCCAAAAAGCCCAATGATGCCAATAATTACTATAGTTGATTGTTTTTTAAGTGCGGACAGGCAAGGTGTTGCTGCAACAAAGGACAACAATGCAGAACACAATACCCCAAGTATAAAGAATAGTTAAAATAGTAAAAAGCAATAAATAATATTCAAGAAATTTAATGATTGAAATTATTATGATACAGAAATAAATGAAATTCTCTGGTGAATCATGAAAAATACACTTATTGTTTATCAAAAATTTCATCGTTATATGCAATGAAATGACATTCCGATAATCCGGCATTGTAGTTCAGAACATTATAATGCTTTCATGGCAACAAATTACATGGAAACAAAAGAAAAACTCATAAATTCCGAATTAATTAGGTAAACCGAAGTTCATTGTTTCTGCTGCATAAGTATATGAATACAGTCTAAACTTTAAACAAAGACAAAAACGACAAAAACGTAAATAATGCATGAAGGAACAAGCAAAATGCAGCGTAACGTCGGAACAAATCAGATAATTTCTTAATGCACAATGCATACATAACCTCTCACGACTCTGACAAACAGCTAGCCGTCAAAGCGTCAAGAAGTACCACCGACGACCGACTACGAGGCCATTCTTATTATTATACTATAGGGTGTCCCAAAATTCACGCAAGATTTGAATTTCGCATCATTTATACGGTTATGCGTTGTTGTTGAAAAAAAATATACTGGGTGACAGCTGACAGTTCAGGGTTATTAAAACTGTTTGGTGTGGATTTTGGGCTGGAGGCATCATCGGAACATTCTTTTTCGAAAATGCAGCTGGTCAAGCGATAACAGCTAGGTAACGGTGTTCGCTATCGCGATATGTTAATCACGTTTTTTGTGTCTAAATTGAAGAATATGAATGCGGACGACCTGTATTTTCAACAAGACTATGCTACATGCCATACAGTCCAAGAAACAATTCAATTATTGCATAAGTCATTTCCTGGTCGTGTAATTTCGCGTTTTGGTGATCAGAATTGGCCGCCCAGATTAAGCGATTTATCGCCGGTGGACTTTTTTCTTTGGGGTCTGAAGTTTATGCCAACAAGCCCACAACCACACAA
>JARJEB010032138.1:0-11631 GCA_030264535.1 Liometoxenus newtonarum | reverse complement strand
GTGGGTGTGTGTGTGTGTGTGTGTGTGTGTGTGTGTGTGTGTGTGTGTGTGTGTGTGTGTGTGTGTGTGTGTGTGTGTGTGTGTGTGTGTGTGTGTGTGTGTGTGTGTGTGTGTGTGTATATATTTATTTCTTGTTTTGTGTTTAGTGCTTGCTTACTCTTCGCGGTTAACAACGAATATGTTAGCTTCGGCCGTAGAAAGTTGTGAGAGATTAATGCGTTCACATTCAAACACATTTCACCCCTTAATTATCTTAATTCGAATAGCGTGTCGCCCACTTATGCATGCACACATTCATTTGTCTGTTGTTCACAGGTGTAGTTTGCGGTCGGACTGCATGGACGCCGCAAAGGACCCGCTTTACTGGATAAGCTACAAAAGCGGTAGATGCACGAGCATTACGACTGTGACGCCGAACCAACTTCAAAGGACAACTGCCAGAACGGTATCGCAAACCTACATTTTTGACTCGTAAATATTTAATAATTGAACAATAATTATCGCTCGGTTTCAGCTGGATTTAGTGATAGATAATCTGCCAACTCTGCCGGGACAGTTCCAATGCGCTTTCACGGCTCTAGATAAAACGCTTCTCACCAATGCGACCAAAAAGAGTTACGGCGTCAACTGCACGACGCCACGTACTGATGCATTACCATCGATACCTCCTGGCCAACGTAAGTAGTGCGAATCAATGTGTACTGTCACGATTTTGTGATCAAACATGTGAAAATCTCTCACTCTCTCTCTTGCAGATCATTTCACTGCAAAGCTGTCAGTTCGCATGCATTCGGGAACCGATTTCGTTGCAACCAACTTTACATTCTTCGACTGCAATACGTATAGTTCGTGTACCCAATGTGTTTCATCTTCTTTTCCTTGTGATTGGTGCGTCGATGGACACCGTTGCACGCACGACACTGCCGAGAATTGCAGAAACGATATTCTTGTGACTGGAGTGAATGTGAGTACCTACAGTTTCAACTAGATTTAAAATTATCCATCCATTCCCTGTTGCATCATGGACGAAAAGTATTTGTATTTTGTACGCGATAGAAACCTTTATTAGATTTACACTTCCAATAGTTCCAATATTACGATATGAATGGATTCAGGAACACCACGATAATATCATCAATTTGATTCTTGCAGAGAGTGGGACCAAGCTACAGATCGGGACCGGCCTTCTGCCCTACTATCAATGCCACAGTTGGCAATTCGCCCGAAATCCTAGTTGCATCTGGGATCAAGAAAGCAATTCGCGTAAAGGTGCACATCATCGGACAGTTCATTGTTCAAACGCGTTTTGTCTGTCAGTTCAACATTGAAGGTCGAGTGACAAGTGTGAATGCCCATCTGCTAGGCGACACGATTTATTGCGACCAAATGGAATTTTCGTACACGTCTCGTGCGCCCAACATAACGGCAACGTTTGCGGTCATCTGGGGCGGGTCGAAACCCTTGGACAATCCCGACAACATTCATAGTAAGTAGTTACGGGTAGTTAGTTGTTGGTGGGATGGTTCGAAATTGTTTTGCAAGCATCTTCAGAAGTTAAATGTTTTGCTGTGTATTTTAGTTGTAATTTATCGATGTCGCGACATGGCTGACAATTGCGGTATGTGCTTGGCACTGTCCGAGAAATACGAGTGCGGATGGTGTCAGAGTTCAGACCGTTGCGAAGTGAAGGACCAATGCGAACGGGGCTCAGCCGTTTGGTTGAATCGCGCTCAGACGTGTCCCAACCCCGAAGTCATTTCGTTCACACCTGATTTGGGACCTTGGGAGGGCGATACGAATATCACCATCGAGGGCGTGAACCTCGGCAAGCAGTTTCAGGACATTTACACCGGCGTTAGCATCGCCGGCATTAATTGCCAACCGTACGAACAACTGTATGTGAAAACGAAACGAATTGTGTGTAAAGTCGATGGGCCTGGCACGAATCAGCCGCGCCAGGGTCCTGTCGTTGTCCGTGTCGAAGACTATCGAGGCGAATCGAAAACACATTATCGCTTCGTAGATCCGTCGATTAAAGGCATTTCGCCCAAAAACGGGCCGAAAAGTGGCGGCACTATGTTGAAAATCACAGGCATGTATATGAATGCTGGTAGCAATATTCAGGCGTTTATCAATGATCTTCCATGTAGAATAGTTTCGTAAGTAGTCGTCGCAACGCATCCATTGTTTTCAACTCACATCCACATTTAATATCATACATTGTTACATGTTGTAGAACCGACCAAAAACAAGCCTTATGTATTACTAGCGCATCAGACAAACCGATCGCCGGTAAGCTCCACATGAAGTTTGATAAGGGCGATCGATTCTGCGACAACGAATTGTTTCAATACGTCGAGGATCCGGTGATTGATTCCGTCGAATCAGGCGTTGCCAGTCAAGTGAAGCAACCGAAAGGCATCCCTGCTGGCGGTATTAATATATCTGTAACTGGCAAAAACTTGGCGTATATTCAGAACCCGCAGATGTACGTCTATTACGAGGAGAAGATGTTTGTCAGCGTGAGTAATGCAAATCTGTTTGTTTGTGTCGTTGATAGCTTACCGCTGCGAGTTAGATAGAAGATGTCCGTCCAATTAGGCAGATAGTTAAATCGGTGTGGCAATAAAATAAGGGAATAAAAAAACTTCCTTGATTTTGTGCATATACATTCATTATCCGCAAATTTGTTACGCACATCTTCCATCTAGTTTCAACGTTAAGACGAACAAAAATACTTAATAAAATAAATTCCCTCACACAGCAATGCACGATTATTAGTAACACGAGCATGACTTGTGAGAGTCCGGTGATTGAAGCTGAAGAACTACCACTGGACGCTGATTCGCCACTGGCGCTTGAATACGGTTTCCGCATGGACAACGTATCAGGCGTGCAAAATTTGACGCTCAACAAAGAATTCAATCCGTTCCTTCTGTATCCGAACCCAGTGTTCGAACCATTCGACAAGGAAGTCAAATACTACAAGTCTGATTATCTAAACATTAATGGACAGAATATTGACAGAGCGTGCCAGGAGTCGGATGTCGAAGTTCGCATCGGCAACAGTTTCTGCAACGTAACGTCGTTGTCCCGACAGCAATTAACCTGCCGTCCGCCGGAAACGCAGCCACCCGGTATCGGCGAAAATGGGGAGATCAACATGGAAGCGCTGCCTGATGTTGTCGTAATCGTGGGCGGCGCATTACGCTTTCAAATCGGCCACTTGTCCTATTCCTCGCCGCAAGGCTTAAACGGTACGATCTCACGTCCGATCCTTTACATCGTTATCGTCATTGGTGTCGTCGTTCTGATCGTGTTCATCGGTTTCCTGATCGCCTATCGTCGCAAATCAACGGAGAACAATCGCGTATTGAAGAACATGCAGGAACAAATGGACATATTGGAACTTCGCGTGGCTGCCGAGTGTAAGGAAGCGTTCGCCGAGCTGCAGACGGAAATGACTGACCTTACTGGCGATCTCACATCGGGCGGCATTCCGTTCTTGGACTATCGCACGTACGCGATGAAGATTCTCTTCCCAAATATGGACGATCACGCTGTGCTGCAATGGGATCGGCCGGAATTGCTAAGAAAGGAGAAGGGCTTGCGCTTGTTTGGCCAGCTCATAATGAACAAAACGTTTCTGTTGCTCTTCATTCGCACCTTGGAAAGCAATCGTTATTTTTCGATGCGCGATCGCGTTAATGTTGCTTCATTGATCATGGTCACGTTGCAAAGCAAAATGGAGTACTGCACCGATATTCTTAAGACTCTACTCGCCGATCTGATTGAGAAATGCATGGAGGGCAAGAGCCATCCGAAATTGCTGCTCAGACGAACGGAAAGTGTCGCCGAAAAGATGCTCAGCGCGTGGTTCACATTCCTACTGTACAAATTCTTGCGCGAATGCGCTGGTGAGCCGCTCTTCATGCTCTTCAGAGCTGTTAAGCAGCAAATAGACAAAGGCCCGGTTGATGCCATCACTTCAGAAGCCAGATATTCATTGAGCGAAGAGAAATTGATAAGACAATCCATAGATTTTAAACCAATGGTAATAATAACCAATGAAGACGCGTGAAGTAAATGACTAATTAATTGTTGTTTTTGATTGCAGACTATTTACGTTTCCATATCACAACAAACTGGTTTCGTTGGTGGATTGGATCACAACACTGAAAATGTTCCTGTCAAAGTATTAGATTGTGATACAATTAGCCAAGTAAAAGAAAAATCTTTAGATAGTATCTACAGAGCAACACCTTGCTCACAAAGACCTCGCAAAGAGGACTTGGACTTGGGTAAGAATAATTTCTAAATTAATTGTTGTTTCAATTTGTTTGAATTCATAATTAGGGGATTGGGGTGAATTAATAAAATAATAATATTAATGGTAATTTGTAGAATGGAGAACTGGTACCTCGGGACGTTTAATATTATACGATGAAGATACAACAACAAAGACCGAAGGTAACTGGAAGCGTCGCAATACATTGCAACATTACCGAGTTCAAGATGGAGCTAGTTTGAATTTAGTATCAAAGCAAAGTTCAATTTACAACCTCACGATCTTTTCCGATAAGAACGACAAGTCTCACAAGTACGAAACACTCAATATTAACAAATTTAGTTCAGCTAGTCCGCCGATGAGTCGTGCCACCAGCCCGCTGAACACCGATCATGACCAAGACGTGCGCTGTTGGCATTTAGTGAAGCATCACGATGCGGACGCGCAGCGTGAGGGCGAACGTGGCAACAAGATGGTATCGGAGATTTACCTCACGAGACTGCTGGCCACAAAAGGCACGCTACAGAAGTTCGTCGACGATCTGTTCGAAACGATATTCAGTACGGCGCATCGTGGATCGGCACTGCCTCTGGCCATCAAGTACATGTTCGACTTCCTCGATGATCAGGCGATTCAGCACGGCATCTCCGATCCGGAGGTGGTGCACACGTGGAAGAGCAATTCGTTACCACTTAGATTTTGGGTGAATCTCATTAAGAATCCCAATTTTGTGTTTGATATTCATAAGTCAAATATTGTCGATTCATGCTTGAGTGTTGTCGCTCAAACTTTCATGGATTCGTGTTCAACTTCAGATCATCGATTAGGTAAGTGCATTTGTGTAGTTTGCAAGGGGGGGGGGGGCCTTACACATTGTATTAGTGAAATTAATTCATTATTTTTGCCAAATTAACTTAAATTTTGGTGATTTTTTGGGACACTCCAATTGATTTTCTCTTTGCTACTGAATGTACCACGCTCTGATTATTTTTAGGCAAAGATTCTCCTAGCTCCAAGCTTCTATACGCTAAGGATATTCCACTTTATAAAGAGTGGGTAGAAAGATATTATTCGGACATTAAACAAATGTCGGCCATTTCCGATCAGGATATGAACGCAATGTTGGCCGAAGAATCAAGGGTAGGTCGTCATTTTAGTCATAATTAATCATTTCATTGCCACCTCATATGTACATTGTCCGTCTCTTCTTCAGCTTCATACCACTGAGTTCAATACGAATTGCGCTTTGCACGAGCTGTACAATTACGCTGTCAAGTACAACGAACAACTGACCGTCACTCTCGAAGAAGACGAGTTCTCGCAAAAGCAACGCTTAGCAATCAAGCTGGAGCAGGTGCAGAACATCATGGGCGAGACGCAACCGTGATACTGGCCCGACTTGACGCGGCCTTCAGCACCACCCTTCTCGCCTATGCAACCGTCGGCTCCACAGGAACTCGCTTGTTGAATGCCGAGCGGGCGGGCGGACGGACGGACGGACGGACGTAAGGTGCCAATTGGACAGATCTCGGCCGTGGTCAATCTCGGAATCAGTGCTGTCGGTGGTGTAGTTGCTTAACCATAACTAGACCATAGCCATACATATCCTCCGGAACTATAAATTCGTATGTGTGTTGTTGGATTGCCGTTTTTAGTCGTTCGGTGTCTCGGAGCGGTGCGCACTCAGTGACTTCAAGTGCCTCTGGTAGGAATGAGTGATGTGCTGTCTCACCCCCTCTATCTCTCTCTCTTCCTCTCTCTCTCTCTCTCTTTCTATTGGGGAAGTAAGAAATTTGTGTACAATATTTTTTATGAACCGACAGTCTGCTGATTGCTTTCTGTCGTCTGTCCTAATTCCTGAGCGCTAGTCGTAAGTACATACAAAAAGAGTGAGTGCATGCATATACATCGTCAATTCACGTTGTGATCGCCTCGTTTCAATTAACTTCAATTTTGATTTTTCCTTGTAACTAAGTTATCTGCGTTATGAACAACAACCAAAAAAATTGCCCGTTTTAATGGACGTAGCATAATTTTATTCTGTCGCCAAGAAGAATCAAAGTTTAAGATAATTGAGGACCAAAAATAAGGAATTTAGAAAAAATGATTTGCTCATAGCGTGAATTGCTTATTTATCTGGTGTGTGTGTGCGCATGCATACGATAACGTATCATCATCAACAAGTCTAATCTAAAGCTTTTTTATTGATTGTATAATGAAACTCTATCTTATATTTATCCCCTTGTACAGTATAATATTTTTATAATTTGTTTATATTGCAATCATGACGATTGATTGTCTTCCGCATCGAAGGAAGCAGCAGGGTGTATGTAACGTTCTTTTGCGACATTTCAATCATTGGTGTTCGAAATTTAACCAAGAATTTATGACCCGTTCGTGTGCCGTGCTCTGTGTACGCGTGTAGAAGGCTGTGCATTTCCATTATTGTCCTGCCACAGCCAAAGAATTACTTACTACTCGATCATTATGTTTCAACCTTTTTATATCCGCTACTTCTACTTTTATCAAATTTGTGATCTTCTATTCCGTCTTTGCATTTCTTTTTTTTTTACCCCCCCCTTCATCCTCGTCTTAACAAATGGAAATGTTTTGAGGCTGTAATTTTATAACTAAGAGACATGAATATTAATTATGAGCATTGAAACGAACTCGAGGATTCTGTTTGACTTTAGTTGATTTTACTCAGTTATATGTGTAATTGAATACGAATTGTAACCGTCCTTGCAACGCTAATTGTCTGTATCTGCATATATATATTTGATTTTATAAGTTCCTCTAGACAGGAATCCTCGATTTTGATTTCGAACGCCTGTCTGTGACGCCAGTGTGTGATTCATAGCTTTTTTACCGAAATAATTTCGAAAATGCAATGAAAGAACACAGCCACTTGAAATCATTGTAATCATTATGTGTAATGTATCAGCAGACTTTATATTACGTTTGTTACGTATCAATGGATACTTTTTTAACTGTATATGTATGTATGTATGTATTCGTCATCATCGAATGAATTTATTTTGCACTGGCTGCAGTCACTTGTAAATAATTAGGTGTGCGTGCACAGTGTATTTATAGTACTGTGTGTATACTCGATTGCAATTGCAATAATATGAATGGTAATGTAAAACTCTATGTTATTATAAAAGACTGAATGGAGTTATTTCAAGTACTAAATAGAAAAATCTATATACATACTTAGGAAAATGTAAAACACCCTTAAATTGTACTATGTAACGTGTAACGTTACATTTTTGTGTTGTTAGTTTGTCTCATTGCCAATTTTGATCGCACCAATGGGTAAGTGCTTTAAATTTGGCGTCTTAGTTACATTTTAGGGAATTGAGTGTTTTTAATCTACATCGCGTGGTTTCGGTTTGTCCCATTTATCGATTCGTCATAGTATATATTAAAATTTGAATTTACCGCGATTTTTTCGACAGTGTATATATATGTCGCCAATTATAAATGATACACGAAGTAATGAAATGACGCGCGAAGTAATCAAAAATTACCATTACTTCTCGCTTGATTTATCATTATTTCGTACGTAAAAAAAGTAAATATGACGCAGGAAGTAATAAAAAATTATCCACGAAGTAATGATAAATTTTTGATTACTTCGTATGTCATTTTGAATTACTTTGTACGTCATTTGTCAACAATTTTAGACGAAGGACGCGCCACCTAACCTTCACTACACTACACTAAAATACTGTGTCCAAGATTCGATGGTTGAAAATACCAGTTGAACCATCGAATCTTGGATACAGTGTTCTAGTGTAGAAGTTGTGCGCGGCACGTAATCTCGGTGAATTTGTGTAAAACTGGTTCATAACAGTTTTAAAACCGTGATGATACGAGTATATTCAGCAGGAAGAAGCGGTAAATACTGAATCTTTTTAATGTGGTCGCCCACATAAAAAAAGCTTCAGTTTCAACGCTCTCTTGCGAATATTCTTCATATAATGAAACCAGCAACCCAGTACCTCAGCTCCAGGAAATACATGACATGACATGACATGACATGACATGACATGACATGACATGACATGACATGACATGACATGACATGATCTCTGATGACAACCAAACCAAACCAAACCAAACCAACGCACCACACCCTGTTCCTGTACATTAACGGAATAACTTATGAGTAACTGCATTGTCATGTCATATATTAACCAATTCTGTAGTTAATCATCATTTGCTATCACAACGTAATAAATAGGTACACCCTGTTTTGAATTACACTCCATTTTGTCTGTAACAACCGGAATTAAGTAGAATTTTTAGGATGTTTGCGATTGAGACTGCGAAATCTTATGCAGCGCTTCGGTTCTCGTCATGATGCCCATGTCGCTCTCCAAGTAGCGGAACACTGGCGGCACTTCCTCGTTGGAATTCTTCTTGATAATGGCTTGTATTTCTTTCCACGAAAACGCGTATAGATTCGCCTTATTATTCAGAGGGCCGAAATCCAGGAGGGACACATTATCGGGAAAGTTTAATATTACATCAAATGTAACTGCAAACAAAAGTTCAAAAAATTCAATTAGGAGGCGCTGAGTGTATATCTCTGATATGAAGAAAACAAAATTCATTTGTTTCGGTATGCATAAGCGTCTATAATTTTTCAATTTGTTAATTCGTTTAACTGAAATTTCTTAATTAATGTGTTGGTCTTGTGAGAAATCATTGCATCTTGACCTTCGTATTCCTGTGGGTGAGTACATATTGAAATTATTCTTATTTTTTATGACTTTCGTCGATTCTTGATCAACAATGTGAATTATCATTACCAAATAAAAACATGCAAAATTAATAAATAACGATATTAATCGCACAAAGCTGACTAATCTCATTTACACTTATTTTGTTGCAAATAGCTAATTAAAAAGACATATTGTTCACGCACATAAATTATTCATGCATGCAAAACCTGTGAACGTCAACCAATGGGGACGGCCGGAAAAGTTCCAATGCATATAACAGTAAGAAAATTGAAGAAATTTGCATTATATCATCGAACAAAAGTTTACAATTGCCTTATAAACGTGTACAGAAAAAATATACGACAATACAAATTAATGTAAATCGGGTAAATCGGGGACAATTACAAAACCAGGTTGAGGATCACTGGTATAATAGGTTAGTTAGAAAACCCGACACAGAGGGCGCCATATGTAAAGTTTGTGGAAAAACAAAATTTGTTTCTGTCATAAGCGTCTATAATTTTTCATGTGTTTGATGAATTTGTTGATTTTAAGTGAAATTTCTTAATTATTGTGTTCGCTTGGTGAGAAATCATTTCGTCTTGCCCTTAGTATTCCTGCGAGTGAGTACATATTGTAATTATTCTTATTTTTCATGACATTCGTCGATTTTTGATCAATGTTTATTGTCATGACTCATGAAAGTATGAAAACGTGTAAAACAAACAAATATCCATAAAAATCGCACGAAGCTGTCTAATGTCAAGTTATTTTTGCACTAATTTTGTTTGCAAATAGCTAATTATCAGCGAAATTAACACATTTTTCACGCATACATGCGAAACCTATGAACGTCAACCAATGGGCCGGTCTGATAAGTTTCAATGCATATAACAATGAGAAAATTGAAGAAATTTTGTATGATATCTTCTAACAAACGTTAACAACTGCCTTATAAAAGTTTATACACAACTTTCCGTGTTTAGAAAAAAATATTCAACAACACAAATTTAATGGTTAACAAATCGGTCGCAGTTTCGGAACGAGATTGAGATTCACTGGTGTACGCGGTTGGTTCCAAAACATGACACTGGTGGCGCCATATGACGGAATTTGTGGAAAAACAAAATTTGTTTATGTCAAGGCATACCTAGTTAAATTGTGGTGTTTAGTCAAATCGTTAAAATGTATTAATTAAATTCATTAATTGCAGTGCTCTACCATGAGAAATCATTGCATCTTGCCGTCGACAAGAGCTGTGGGTGAGTACACATTGAAGTTATCGATACTTTTCATGATTTTTGAAGATTTTTTATTAACAACGGGAATTGAGGTATTTTACCTCATGAAGTTGTCCAAAATTGAATATTTACAACAAGTTCACGTGTTATTCGGATACATCCAACTAATTTGTGACTTATATTGTATACTAGCGATTATTAGCCAAAGAATATGCGATTTTATTTATTTCGAAAATCATGAATTGTTGTGTTACCGAGGTCTTTGCGTTGCTGGCGTGAATAACATTTCTACGTGAGAACGCATTGGAAATGATTAATAGATCATGTATTTCGTAATACTCACATGTTTTCCTATTGAATTTATCGTGTATATGCGTTTTATAAAAGTCGGTAAGTTCACGAATGATATTTGGCCCATCAGTGGAAAAATGTCCATAATACGTTGGCCAGTCTCTTGGTGTAATGCCTTGCAGAATGTTATTGATGACAATGCATCGGAATTCGGATGCTGGATGTATGTTCATCCACGGTTTCAATGCTATAC
Source organism: Liometoxenus newtonarum (assembly GCA_030264535.1). Taxonomy (NCBI): domain Eukaryota; kingdom Metazoa; phylum Arthropoda; class Insecta; order Coleoptera; family Staphylinidae; genus Liometoxenus; species Liometoxenus newtonarum. Next base: position 825 of record JARJEB010032138.1, on the reverse strand, counting down.
AAAACTTATCGAATTTATTGTGTGAGAAATCACTGGAGATGATCTCCGATGCTGTGAAGTAGAGAAATAGGTCTTGGATGTTGGTCACAGCTAATGCATAACCCAGACTTAGGAATTTTGCATCCTGAAAGCGCAATTTACATTGAACAATTATAGTGAAATTGTATTCGTAACTTCGTAGGTGAATTACTTACAATTGGTGCATGCCAGTTACTTTTTACAAATGCTTGTCCTTTGAACACACGAATAGCCTCCTTTATCGAATCTAGAAATTCAGTGCTGCACACTTCTTCGGTTTCCAAATCGTTTGTGTTTTCCCGGAGCTTTTCGACCAGTTCAAATGGGATGTTGATGATGATCGTTTTCAGTGCCACGCACTTGAAGATATCGTACCATGTTGATATGGAGAAATCCTTCAAATCTTGTGTTTCCTACAAATTATTCTCTTAATAATTATAATCTTGTTTTATATAAAAAACGTTTATTTACCAGCATTTTCTTTTGGTTATGGGTTAGGTTAGGTTAGTGAGGCTGATTTCGTTTTCGTTAGTTTCCAAACATGTTGAGAAGAGGTCGTAGGTGTCGCCCATCTTTCCTTCCGATGCAGTGTTGCCAGGTTTTGAATAAAATGTCGCCCAAAATCTCGCAACTTTAAATACACGAATAGGCAACTTTATATTCTTGTACAGGAAAATTAACGCGCTGTTTTTTTTTATTGTAAATTCCATTGAAAATTTTAGTCGCGATTAATGCACTCCTATTATATTGACCAATCACAATACTAGATTTTGAGGTTGACATCCAATCAACTGACGATATATATAT
>JARJEB010032128.1:0-10101 GCA_030264535.1 Liometoxenus newtonarum | reverse complement strand
GCCAGCCTATAATATTTGTGTTCAGCGTGTTTGAATTTCAGTTTTCCCAATTGTTTATTTACGATTTATCAGCAATATCCAATATCCAATATTTTACCGAATCTTGCTGAATGTTCCATGTGTGGCTTTGTCAGCCAAGTTGAAAACGTAGAAAAGCACATAACAGATGTACACGTAAGAGAAGAAAATAATATCTTAGATGAAGTGAACATAGACCTTGGAGAACATTTCGAGCAGAATTGTGAAGGAAATTCACTGATTGTCCCCAGGATTGTCAATTTTTTTTGTAATAAAATACGGTGATTGAGGTTATGTCATAGTTTCAGTTAGACTAGAACCTCGACTAACTCTATTAGTTCGTTTACTACCTGCTCGAGTAAGTAACCTCGCAGTAACCTAGGGTTACTCTGTAAACTCCGGATAAGTAACCCAGAGTAAGTTTCCGAAAACGACTATAGACGGCTTACAGGACCACTCTGTAAATACGACCATTTTATATGGAGCGGCGTCTATTACCGAACTAAAAGATAAACTTATCATCTACGAAAGACGTCGTACCCCTAAATGGGATAAAAAGCCCATTTTTCTACCGGTCGCTACAGCGGCATCTAGAGAACCGGTACCACGAAGGGGAGTTGTTCCTAAACCACCGTCACTAATAGAGGAAGCGTCATCTCGGAATGGCCCAGCTAATACTTGGGTAAGACGCATGAATTGTTGCCACATGGGACATCCTACAGCTGAGTGCCCCGAGCCCCGACGTCACCACCTACAGCTGCTTCAACGGTGGAGCGACTGGCCATTGGCACCGAGATTGTCCACATCGCCCTCGCCAGGCCAAACAGCCGTCTGGTGTAGGAACAACAGTCAACCGACGATCGTCGGAGGTTTTTCCAGACCTCGCTTTCCGTCCGGAAGTGCTCCAGGTTCATGCAACCGTTGAAAATCTAGAAGGCATAGAGGCCATCCAAATGGTAAGTGTATATTTTCCTAGCGAAATAAGACATTTAACCCTCAATTCTCTTTTTGATACCGGCAGTCCCGTTAGTGTTGTACGGGAATCCCTTGTTCCTGACGTTTTAATGTCCAAGTTACGAACACAACATTATTCCCATTATAGAGGAGTTGGTAATGTACGATTGGTTACTTATGGTAGAATTGAGTTGTTTGTTACGTTTATTAAAATTAAAAATCCTGCTCATGTTTATGTTGTACCGAATCAGGACTTACCGTACCCAATATTGTTGGGTCGAGATTTTTTAAGTATATTTGGAATACAGTTGTATCTTGACCACTTTGTCGATTCACTAAAAAAAAGGAAAACATCTTGTCTCACCAAATCTGTTATACCGAACCCGTTCCACTTGCGTTGACCAACTCGGTCGGTATGGCAGTCGTCAATACTTTTTTATCGAATATCGAACCTACCGTCTATATACCGTCAGATGTCACTATACCGTCAACCGTCAATAATATTCCGTCAAATATACAATGAACCGTCCATATACCGTCAGCCGTCAATATACCGAAGTGTCAATACCTTCCATCTACCATCAGCCTTCAAGATTCCGTCAAATATTCATTCTACCTCCCATATACCGATACCGTCAACTATACAGTCAACCGTCCATATACCGTCAACCGATGATGTCCCCGTAACCGATTATTCCGTTAAATCCCCCGTCTACCGTCAATACCCCGTCGACCGATGATTTTCCTTTCACCGTTGACCCCCTTCTGACCGAAGTAGGAAAACTAAGTAAATTAGATGAGTTGCAAATTGGAGACGAGTTTGCGCCTGATTTCAAAAGTCAATGCCAGCAAGAGATGATAGAAAAATATTTGGAGAACAAACCATCTAATAAAGATCATTCAATTGATCAGATGCAGATTAGGTTAACGGACGAGAAACCGTTTTATTTTGCTCCACGTCGGTTATCATATCACGAAAAGAATGAAGTTGGTAAAATAATCATCATACGCCTTATGCCTCAGCGATTGTGTTGGCTAAAAAACGGAGAACTGCGCATATGCGTCGATTATCGAACGTTAAACAAAAAACCGAAAGGGATAATTTCCCTCTTCGCTAAGAATGATTTTCCACTTTGGAATTGAAAAATGGTTTTTACCAAGTAAAAGTGGCTGAAATTCAATTAAGTACCTCATTTGTTATACCGGGAGGCCAATACGAGTACTTACAAATACCTTTTGGTTTGAAGAACGGCCTCGCGGTATTTCACGATTCATTGCAAATATTTTGGATGATTATATAAAAAATAATCTAATTGTGGTCTATATGGACGGCGTTATTATACCCACAAACACGGTAGAAAACCATATCGAATTATTAGGGAAAGTACTCGCCCGAATATCAAAATTTGGATTGTAACTGAAGCTGTCCAAATGCCAATTTCTCCAGTCTCTTATAAATTTGTTAGGGTATTCAGTAGACAAACGAGGAATCAAACCGAATCATCCTCACATTCATGCCATAAAAGAATACCCGATGCCCATTCGTGCCGTCGTTTTGTAGGGTTGCGGGGCCCTTATTAAATTTGTTAAGAAAACATACACCCTTTCAATTTACGGCTGAATGCCAACGGGCATTTCTAACATTACAAGAGGCTTTAGCTTCTCCGCCAGTATTAGCTCTGTATAATCCTAATCGACCTACGTAACTACACACTGATGCCAGTTCTCAAGGGCTCGGAGCCGTATTATTACAAAAACAAAGGGATGAAGCGACGGACTACAGGGACTGAGTCAACATATCACAGTTTCGGATTAAAAACCTTAGCTATAATTTACGCATTGCGTCGATTCAGAGTATATTTAGCAGGGACAAAATTCGAAATCTAGACGGATTTTAGTTCCCTTACACTTACCCTTGTAAAAAACAATATGAATCCAAGAATAGCTAGGTGGGCGTTGGAGTTAGAAAATTACCATTACAGTATTAGGCATAGACAAAGTACCAGTATGTCGCACGTCGATGCGTTGAGTACACCATTTCCGGTTTGGAACCAACCAGAAACCCCAAGGAGACATGCCGAAGAGGGAGAAGAAAGTACACAATATATACGCCCTTATTGTGGAAGGAGAGGGGAGAGACTATGAAACACTCCTTAACAGCGTAAAAGGTACCATCATAAATTGCAGTCCTAACAAGGCCGTGAGAGGGATTAGGCAAACAAAGGAAGGCAAAATGATCATACAACAGACAAAAACACGGAAAACGAGAAAAATAGCAAATGAGACGAAGAAAACCCATGATACAATATTTATTAGGGGAATGGACGCAGTCATGAACAAGGAAGAAATAATCGAGGCATTGGAAAAAAAAAGGTGGGAAGGTCAATGGACAACAGTTACAGGCTGAGCTCTACGAGAAAGTAGCGGAGGAACACAAGCAGTGACACTGACAATAAACAAAGAAGATGCTAAGAAAATATTAGAAGAAGGAGAAATAAGAATAGGACTAGCAAATTGCGCCGCAAGCAAGAGAATAAACATTAAGAGGTGCTGGTCCTACGACCATCTTATAGATGAAAGCAAGGGACAGACAGGACCAATACATGCTACAAATGCGGAGACGCAGGACATAAAGCAGCGGACTGCATAAACGAAGAAAAGTGTCCAATTTGCATGGAATCTGGCCACCAAGCAGGCAAAAGCAATTGCCGCGCTTTCCGCACAGCCCTTACAAAGGCAAGGAAAGGAAGTAGGCACAAAACTCAGACTCAAGTGCCACCAACCAAAGACTAGAGAAGGGAAACGATAAATTAAAAAAACAACCAAAATAGGCATAAAAGTACTACAGACTAACTTAAATAGATATAAGGCCGCAATGGACCTGCTAGACAAATCTGCACAAGAAGAACACATAGATCTGGTGATAGTGGCAGAGCCAAACAAAAATATGGCAGCCAAAGACCCTTGGTTTACAGACATAAAAGTAGACACCGCAATCAAGGTCTATAACGAAGACATCAAAGTTACAAAATGGGGATGCGGAGAAGGTTACGTATGGATAGCCGTTGACGACATCAATTTTATAGGATGTTACATATCCCCAAATATCACAATTCCAGACTTTGAAACATATCTGGAGCAGCTCAAGACAGACATAAAAATAAGACAAATACAAAACCTAATCGTAGCTGGTGATTTTAACGCCAAAAGTACCAGATGGGGATCGCCATGGGAGGATAAAAGAGGCGACATACTCGTGGAATGGCTAGATGAAGGAAACTTAGAAATAATGAACAACGGAAATGAGCCCACTTTTGCCAGGAGAGAGAGAGCAAGTCCTATTTAGACATAACTGCACGTAGCCAGAAACTAAATTGTCAAACAGGCAACTGGGAAGTGCTACAACATTAGAATTTAAGCGACCATAAGTATATAGCGTAAACGGTAAGAGGTAAAACTCACAAAAGAGTAGAGATTCGAGGAAAGATGGAAAAGGGATGGACGATAAAACTGGACCTCATGGATAACTTCGACCGCAACCTCGAGAACACCTGGAAAAATAACAACCGAGATTACTGCAGAAACCTGGGACAATGCTATAAAGAAAGCATACAATGAAACCTTCCCGAAGAAAAAAGAATATGGCAAAAGAAACCCCGTATACTGGTGGACGGAAGAAATTGCAGAATACAGGAGACTGTGTCACATGAAACGTAGGGGAGTAACTAGACTAAGAAAGAAAAAAATGCATCACCGACCCAGATAGAAGACGCATGAAACAATACACCAAACAAAGGACTGATCTAAGAGTGAAAATAAAAAATGCAAAAAAACAAAGCATGGAGAGAGATATGCGAAGAGCTCGAGAGAGATATATGGGGGAAAGCTTTCAAGATAGCCTGTGGAAAATACGGAAACCTCCACGTATAACAATCGACGAAGAAGGCATGGTGGTACAGGCAGAGGGACTTTTTCCACAACATAAGGAAACGATATGGGACAAAATTAAAGTGGAGACAGGAAGCATAGAATTGTTCACTGAAGAAGAAATAAAAGAAGCGGGTGATAAAATGAAGACAAAAAAGCCGCTGGACCGGACAAAATACTAGTTGAAATCATCAAACGGATTACCAAGACACAGTCGCAGAAATTCAGGGAGTTGATAAATAACCTGATTATACAAGGACAGTTCCCCCCGCAATGGAAAGAAACCAGCTAATGCTCTTAGAAAAGCGTAAAAAAGCGCGAACTGACAAAACGACATACAGGCCACTATGTATATTAAACTCAATGGGAAAACTAATGAAAACCTTGCTATGCAGAAGACTGGGCGAGGAGATAGAAAAGAATGGAAGCCTGGCAGAAACACAAAATGGTTTCAGACAAGAACACTCCACGGTTGGGGCAATGGAAGAAGTGGTACAGATAGTCCAAGAACAAAAACAAAAAGCACGAAACGCAATTTTTGCGCTCTAATTACACTAGACGTAAAAAACGCGTTTAACTCAGCACCGTGGGTAGGAATAGTAAAAGAAATGATGAACCGAAATATCTCCCCCTATCTGGTGAACATATTTATGAACTACCTCGAAGAACGAAGAATAAAAATTGACAATACCAAGAGTCTAAAAATGACATGCGGAGTAACACAATGTTCTGTAGTCGGGCCGTTGCTATAGAACTTATACTATGACGTGGTGTTAAAACTGGATATGCCAGAAGGAATACGCGGATGACCTTGCAATAGTCGCAACAGAAAGTACAACCGAAAGGCTATAAATAAACATCGAAATAGCAATCCGGCGCATAAACCGCTGGCTACAAGAATGAAAACTACAATTGGCAAATCAAAAAACGGAAGCAGTAATGCTACTAGCAGGAAGGAAGGTCAAACACATCACGATACGCGAAGACACAGAGTTGCAAGCGAAAAGAACACTTAAGTACCTAGGCATATATTTTCACCACAATATGGAAATGACAGAGCATATAAAATGTCGCAAAAAAAGCAGAAAATGTATCCAAAATGTTAGGGCAAATCATGCCGAATACTACAGGCACAAGTGCAAGTAAACGAAAAATACAAATGGCGGCACTGTACTCTGTGGTGTTATATGGGGCTCCCATATGGAACCACGCGATGGCAAAGACGAAGAACAAAAAACTGCTGAGCAAAAAGCAATCCTGCGAGTATATAGTGCATATCGCACAGCGCCAACGGAGGCCCTGCTCGTAATAGCTGATACACCACCCATAGAACTTCTAATTGAAGAAAGAGTCCAGGTGTATGAAGGGAGGAAGCTTAGTGACGCCAGAGCAGAAATAATAAAGAAGGGGCAAAGCAGGTGGGAACTAGAGACGGAAACGTCACAGAGAACAAAAAACTAATCCCCGACGTCAAGAAATGGATAGACAGAAAGTACGGGGGCACAAACTACTATTTGACACAAATATTAACAGGACATGGAAGCTTTCAACAATATCCCAAAAGATTCAAGAAGTCAGAAACTGGAAGCTGCTATTACTGTGCACAAAGAGACACTGCTGACCACACAGTGTTCGAACGCAATAGATGGGAAAAGGACCGGAAAATAAGCGAAAAGGAGATGGAGTCAGGGCTCACAGCCGAAAACTGGCTAGAAAAAATGTTAGAAACTACAACCAACTGGGATATAGTAAGCAAGCTAATAGGACAAATAATGAGTACCAAAGAACAGGAAGAAAGGGAAAGTCAAAAAGTCGAAAGAAGAATATAGGAAGTACTTACCTGTATGAAATGAGAGACAAGTCGCAGTTGGGAATTGAAAAGAAAAGAAGATCAGAAGGAAATGAAGAGGAAAACAACTAGGGCATACCAAATGGTATGTCCGGGCGGTCCATTCCGAAGTAATGCGAAGAGCGGTTCCGGAGTGGTGCGACATGATGGACGCCAAGAGGAGAGTGGGTTTTAGTGGGTGTGAGCCCCACACGCAGGCTGGTAGAGCTTTCCTTAACTCCTCGGAAAAAAAGACAATTCCGGTAGCGGTTATTACTCAAGAAGAAACGGAATGGCACTTGAAAGCGACACAAATGCGAGATCCGGAAATTGCCAAAATTCTGAAGGGTTACAACTACGTGAAGTACCGTATTTTCGGCTACATGAGGGTTTAGTTTATCGTCAGATGCCAAATGAACGACTTTGTTTTTATGTCCCCAAGGATATGGAGGATAATGTTATCCGTCTAATACATGAAAAAATAGGTCATTTAGGGATCAACAAATGTCTGGTCGAAATAAGTCATACATATTGGTTTCCTTCCATGAAACAGAAAATAGAACACTTCATACGAAGTTGCATCCGACGCATTATGCATACGGCTAATGCAACAAGTACCAAGGAAATATGTGCGTCCCTGACTAAGTAGTTTGATAATTATAGCCGCCCTTCCCGAATTATTACAGATCGTGGCACGAGTTTTACATCTTTTGAATTGGCAACTTTCATGTTGGAAAACAATTTCCAACACATCAAAACCGCAGCCGCTGCTCCACAAGCCAACGGTCAGGCAGAGCGAGTCAACCGTGTATTAATACCAATGTTGGGAAAGTTGGCTGAACCGGTAAACCAAGCGGACTGGTCTAAAATTTTAAATCATACAGAATATGCTATTAATAACACGGTTCACAGTTCCACCAAGCAGATTCAGAGTATGTTATTATTTGCAAAGGGGTCCTAGTATTGATGAGTTGGCGGAATACTTGAATGAAAAGTATTCTGAACCGGTTAGGTCCCTAAATCAGTTGCGCCAGGAGGCAGACGCGAACATTAAGGAATCTCAATTAAGAAAGGAAATACAGTATCGCAAAAGAAGTTTTCCGCCAACCCAACATTCCGTTGGAGATTATGTCGTCATCCGAAATGTCGACACCACTATCGGAAGTAATAAGAAATTGATTCCTAAATATAAAGGACCCTACGTGGTTCAGCGGGTACTAGACAATCATCGATACTTGACTGAGGACATTTAGAAACTGCCAGCAGCCTCAAATATCATATCATGGTGTGCTTGAGGCCGGCCGTCTACGTTGATGGGCCAATGCAAGGGAGGACGTTATAAATCATTGTTAGGATACATAGATTTGATTTCGTAAAATGTACACTTCCCTGACGATCGAGGTCGATAGTATTATCAGGTTGGCCAAATGTAATATGCTTTTTGGTAGGCGTTTGTTTGTTAGTTATAGTTAGTTCTTAAGATTTTCAATTCACCATGTACTTTTTCTCCCACCATGGCCAGGTGTTGCCTAGTAACCCTGAATCACAACATAAATGTGTTGGAGAAGTGGTAAAACTGAGTTGTCGTGGTAACGTGAATAACACAGCTCGGCCTCTTTTAATCGACGTACTTGGTATAGAAAGCACAAAATCGAAGTTGCTCCGTGTTATCAAGATTTTGAAAGACCAAAAATAAATAAAGTTTTTCCACGACGACCAAGTAAAACAACAATTATTAGGTGTGTATGCAGGCGCATATAACTCACCTTAATACCACTCGCGAATAATGAGCTTGACACACGTTAATAATAGATCCATTATTCCTCTAGAGGTTTATTTGACTTCAAGCAGAACGCTTCCCTGCATTCAATAATGAAATGTAACACACGGACTGCATCTAAAACGTCATCTATTGAATTGTTGCTGCGTTCGGATATTCAGACAGAGTTGGAGTGTAGCTGGAGTAGTATTGGAGTGTATAAAGAATGTTCCATTCACTCTTTTTGGACTAGCCGAACGACTAAAGAGCGTTTAGAGTGAAAAGAGTCAATAGAAAATAACCGAACGCAGCTTAAAACTTCTCATATATGACAGTCAAATATTGTCTGTCAAGCAAACGTCACACTAAGTCATCCGGGTATTTGTGGACATCTTTGGTGTTTGTATTTGTGGTTCATATTGGTGTCGTTTGGTTTGAAATTAATCAAGTCTTTTGGCAAGTCCGAAATCCGAATCAGTATTATTGGTATATTTTACCGAATTGGCTGAAAAATATAAAACATCTTCACTTTAGGCTTATTATTAGAGGATCAAAATTACACTGAATATTCACGAAAATGTGAACATTGACAGGTTTTGTGGTTTGTGTTTTGTAGTTTTCAAGCAAAAGAAAGCCAGCACATTTACATTAAAGAGAGTGTATGAAATAACAGCTTTTCAAGTTGATGGTTGTCAAATACTGTTCGTCAAGCAAACGTCTTCACACTGCAAGTTGAATTCCATGGTTGAATATTCAAGTTTGAAAGCCATACTGCAGTATAAAAATTAAATTTTGTCGTCGCGGATAAAGTATAGTATTCAATTCGCGCATATAGGCTATTATACGCTCGGGTCATTACTTCACTCGGCTCGCTTCGTTTCCCCTCGCTACGTAAACTCGCCCTCGCGTATAATAGCCTCTATATGCGCTCATTGAATAATATACTATTATTCGTATTTTACAGAAGCAATCATTTCATTATTATATTTGTATGATGCACTTATTTTGGAACAGAATGTAACACACGATAAGAAAAAAAATCGTTCTTATATGTTCTGTTGAAATTTATCGTTTTAAAATTACTTGTAAATATCAATGAATAGATATGTGTCTGTAAAACCTATATTTGTATTTGCGTCTTTTATTTTATTTCTACATTCAAATATTCCTATTATGTATTCCCAATTGTGACCACAACGCCTTGAGTTCGAGACAGCGCTGACGACCAGCTTAGGAACTTTATGTAAATAGGTATAAGTAGGTATTTACATATAATATAATAAAGCCGCCATATTGAATGATGGCAAGTGACAAAAATCTAGCTGGGAAATATGTCAGAAAAGTGTGTGTGCGTGTGTGTGGGTGTGTGTGTGGGTGTGTTTGTGGGTGTGGGTGTATGTGTGTGTGTGGGTGTGTTTGTTTGTGGGTGTGGGTGTATGTGTGTGTATGTATGTGTGTGTGTGTGGGTGTGTTTGTGGGTGTGGGTGTATGTGTGTGTATGTATGTGTATGTGTATGTGTATGTGTATGTGTATGTGTATGTGTATGTGTATGTGTATGTGTATGTGTATGTGTATGTGTATGTGTATGTGTATGTGTATGTGTATGTGTATGTG
>JARJEB010032124.1:0-10403 GCA_030264535.1 Liometoxenus newtonarum | reverse complement strand
TAAGCACCGTTTTTAAACGGGAAGCAATTTAAGTTGACCAATCAGAGAAATAACTGCCTGGAATCTCAGCGAAAAAATAGGTCGTAGCAGGTGAAGACAGGAGAACTAATACATAATTTAATATTTTTAATATTAATACATTTCGATATTTTTTAGCAATTCTATATTTCAAAGTCATAGGTATATTGTTTTACGAAAATTACTAATATGTCAAATTAGAATCCAATATAATTTGTTGATTCAGTATAACACAAACTTTACAAACTTTTAGATTCGGTAGTGTCGGAAAGCCAACACTCGGAAAATAATTTAAATGCTATAATTGTTAAGATTTCTAAAATTTATTAGTTTTTATAAGAAAATTGAATATTTTCACCAGTTCATTGGATACACTGACTTTCTCCAGTTGTGGTGTAATTCTTATTCGAAGTGAAATTTCCCACGGTTTAGCTCGAGCTATTCTATTTTTATTTAAATTTAAATAATTTTCTAAATTCGCATTAAATTATGCCGATTCTAAACAGATCGTACGTATTTCTTCGAAAATGGAATATTTTCACCAGTCTGACACAGGCGACTTTGACTGTTTTCAAATTTTATAATATAGTTTGCAACATTTCATAAATTTTTCAGAATGTGCAAACTATGGAGTAAAAAATACTAAACAAATAGAAAACGCAGTTCAACTATAAATAACTATACTGGAACAAAATATACTGGAACAAAAATCTGCTTAAAGGCGGATACAATTAATCTGTTCCATTTCTTTTAAATCAGTTTTCGTATAATTCTTCTTAGTAGCTCATTTGTTGAAATCAAAAGCTACTAACATCAGCTTGGTTCATGATTCCTACTAAAATTTAATTTTATGATAAAAAGTCTGTGCAGTTCCAAGTTCCAAGTTCGTGGTGATAAAAAAAGATTTACTGAAAAAAAGCAAAAAAAGGGTTCACGTTCGAACCGCATAACTTTCTGACCATGTACTACACTCTGTAAAATTCATTGATCGTGGAAATAATTTTAATGGAAAAGCAAAAATTCCAAATTAAGTAATATTTAAATCTAATCAGTATATCAATTCAATTTTCCGATCAAATTTAGCTGTACGATCCGAGAGTTTCACGGAATCTTGTATCTGGTTGAGCCTAAGAAGTTCATATCCTTAATAATTTCTGTCAATTTCTGAAAAAAAGAAAGTTTATTTCACATTTATTAAAAACAAAAACAATAATCTGAAATAATGTTATTATAACTAACTTTTTCTTGGGCCGCTACGTCGGTTTGCATAAGAAAATTTATTTAGTGTCGAATGCTCGGGTATACACAACTACATTTGCGAGAGAACTTACAAACTTGTACAATAATTGAATAAATCTAAGTATGAAAACGTGAGAACGAACGTTGGAATTAAAATCAATGGAAGACGAACTGTCTTCGATCGAGTATGAGTCGAAAACTTCAGAAAATGAGAGTTCAATTAGCATTTGCAACTTGGGCCTCATTGAAAATTTCCTATTTTTGGAGGGAATCCATGTACCTATTTATATTTTCCAATTCTGTATTTTCAAATCAATATATTTTTGACAAGTTTAACGGCATAACAAAATCCTCAATATTCTAAACTTTTCCATTATTTGTGGCGCAAACAACATTTGCACACGACACATTTTATATTTATTTATCGCAACGTCATCCTATATTATCTCTATGTTTAACTGAAAAATACAAATGCTTTATGATTCAAACAATTTAAAATTTTTCCTTAATGTGAGATGTTCTATTTCAATGTTACGTAGCGTACGTAGCGACAGCAAATGTAGATGACAAAAATTAAGATTTCTATTTAAATCACACTCAAATAAAAATGAGGATTATATTTATGACGATTTTTTTTTTAAATGGTATTAAATTACATGTTTAAAACGAATGATACATTTACCTATATTTTTCTGAATTTCTAAATAGAAATAATTAACTATCTTCAATTTCCAAAGTATCACGCTCTGTTATTAAGTAGTGAATGTAATTAAAAAATTTTTTTGCAGAGAACGAGCTCACTGAACCTGGAGTAAAGTACAACAAAATTGGCCACTAAAGAAGGGCACTTGATTTGAATTTGAAAACAAAAATTTACCTATACGTGGAAAACCAAACATACGCGCTTGTACAGATTCGAATTCGCTACATTTCAACGACTAGAATATTTTCTCGTAGGATGCATAGTTTGTGAGATATTAATTCCTGAAATTTCAAATTAATAACAATTTTATAAAACATTGTGCGGGACAACGCGCAACTTTCCGATACTTAGTGTACCTATATGTCGAAATTAGTTGCAGGAACAAAAAAGCGCTGGAAGGGATTTGCCCTTTGACATGATAGTATCGGAATGTTGTGCGGTATCCCGCATGAAAATTGTTGCCAACATTGCAGCTACGTAGGTACTAAAACAAAAGACACTTTTTTGAGTGTCTATGAATCTTGAATTATAGTGTGCGGTTATAGTGTCTATGAATCTTGAATTATAGTGTGCCGTTATAGTTCTTGCCGTTCTTGCTTTGAGTTTGTTAGAAATTTTAAATTTTAGGAATTAATATCTCACAAACTATGCTTCCTACGAAAAATTGTTGTAGAAATTAAAATGTAGAGAATTTTAAGCTATGTATGAATATATTTTTTGTTTTTGCCTGGATATAATATTTAGCCAGTTATATGCAAATTTGTGTTTTGACATTCAAGTAAAGTGCCCATCTTTACCGACCGATTTCATTTATTTTTACTTCATGTTCTTACCAGAAGGATATCGACTCGCGTGCCATATTTCATCCCTACGCTTTGCGCGGTTGGACTGGAATTTTGTTCACAAGATCACACACAAATTTGACAATTTAGGAATTATTCTCATAAACTGTGCATCCTACGAGAAAAAGTTATAGGTGCTGAAATGGATAGACTTGCACTACCTATATGAACGTATTTTTTGTTTGGCCGTAATTCCCAAATTTTTGTTTTGACATTTACATTATGTGCCCTAGTCCCCTTCTTTACCGACCGATTTTACTGAATTTCGAACCAGGTCTGCTCGCAACGAGACTGAACTTGTTTGCCTAGTTTTGTACCAATCCGTTGCTTGGTTCAGCCGGAATTTTGTCCACAGCGGACATACATACACGGAAATCAGGCGAAAAACCATTTTTTCGAACTCAGGGAAGCGATTCGTGGAGATCTGTTGAAAACCCGACATCGACTTTTTGGGGTGAATCCGAAACTTTCCTATACATACCTTCGGTAGTATCGGAAAGTAAAAATATAAAAGTAAATAATGAAATTGATTTATATTTTCCCGCTTATATATCGAAAGTAATAGTTTTAATAAAATAGAAAAATTTTAATTTAAGCCCACACACCAATTTTTGCAACAATGATTTTTTCTTCAAGAAGAACTATTTAGGACAGCTTACTCTCATATTACTTTTTCATTCGCAATTAATAATTTTAAATGCGCAAGAAAAGTTAACTCGAACCGCTGCGTATCTAGCGCGGTGTTCACGGTCTAGACGCGGTCTAGAACACTGCGCTAGATACGCAGAGGTTCAGGTTCGATCCCTGACGGGAGAGTTAACTTTTCATGTGCATTTAAAAATATTAATTGAGAATGAAAAACTACTATGAGAGTAAGCTTTCCTAAATAGTTCTTCTTGATTAAAAATCACTCATAGCTTCCTAAGTAATTCAAAAATAAGTATTAATGATTTTTTCGTTTAAATATAGATAAAGTGGACCTAAAATGATAAGAAAGTTAGCGCGGTCTGCAATATTATCTGAGTTATAGCTCATCAAAGTTTGATTATTTTGTGTGTTGTTTGAGAGGTAGAGGTTAAAAGCATTTGCAATTGCTTGGCGCTAATGGTTTTCATTTGACTTTTGACAGTCGTCAGACTGAAATGTGGCTGCGACCCAAACCAAGTACGCTAAAATCAAGTACGTTTTGTGTTTTTACAACAACCTCTCCTTAGCCCCAATAAGGACTAACCCTTACCGTTCGGTCGGATCTGGGAGCAGTAAACGTAAGAATATCTCTAATCAAATCTAACTGCATCAAACCAAACACCAAATCAAGGGAGAACCATTTAAGTAATCAGATTTTGAAGAGCTATAACTCAGGTAATATTGCAGATCGCGCTAATTTTCTTATCATTTTAGGTTCACTTTATCTAAATTTAAACAAAAAATCATTGTTTGCAAAAATTGGTGTGCGGGCGTAAAGTAAAATATAGCCAAGAAAATATTTACTTATCGAGATCAACAGCCAAAGAGTAGAAATATACGCCAGACCACGCTTTAAAGCTCTGACAATCCGAATTGACAATATAAACTTCATAAGAAGGTTAAAGTCATAATAGGCAAAATTAACGTTACACGTTACCGAAATTAAATAAATCATTAAGGGTTCGCAACGCAATATTCTCGACCAAACTTCTACGATCATTAGCGCATGGTTGGAAATGTGAACGGTACACCTGTACTGATTTATTTATTTCTTTGAGTTTTATTACAATGATCGTTTATTACTGATGAAGTGTTACTCTATTAAGTGTGTTATTATAAAGAAATGTGTTCCTTATTGAATAAATAAATAATTAAAGACTTGTAATTTTTTTGAGCTCAATAATAATGTCCTAATGCTGCCTATATTCTTCATACAAGGTTCAATTCCTTTGTCTGAAATATCACAAAAATGGAAAGAAATATTACGAGTTGTGATTGCTTATATAATTGTGTTTTTCGTTGCTAGTGTATGAGAGTTCATCTTCATTTTGGAAATGTCATGGTGTCAAAAAATATTAATACCTTGCGAATGAAAATGAAAGTGTTGTAATCAACTGTTGTTAATTGCATTTATTATTTAATATTCCGTTTTTAACCTACCGAAGATATAGCAAGGATAGATATATTTTCAAGCACATTTTCAAAGTAGGGTTTTTGACGGATCTCTACGAATCTCCCAGCGATGAATCAAAAAAATGATATTTTGAATGATTTTTAGCATAGAACTATATATATATATATTGTGCGAAAGTGTTTCGAATTTGCTTCAATCAAGATTTGGAAATTACATTTCTTCTAGGGCTAACGGATTGGTAGATATGTACTAAAATTTCAACAATCCCAAAACAAGCCTATAACAATAGAATATACACATTCTACTGCGTCTCTCCTACACGCTGACACTCGGAATTGACAATAAAACTTGGTATGAAGCCAATAACGGCTAAACCGTTTAAGGTACAGAAAAGAGTTTTAAGTAAAATTTCTGCGTTTCTTGTGTTCCATAAATGCCGTTAGTAGTTACTTTTTAACCCTAAGCCCTATCGAGATACAGGGTGTTACTATGTTTTTTATGACCTATTTAAATGCTCAATAACTTCGGGTCATTACATTTTATGTTTTTTACGAAAACTTCAAATTATAGTACTGACATAAAATATTATATCTACAAATAAATGAATATTTTAGCACATCAGCGATTAACCAAACTTATGGAGAATTTCGACAAAACTGGATTGGACCAATTTTGTGGCCTGCGCTCTGTAATGATCCGACGTATACCAACTGGGATATCATTATGGCGCATTTAAAAAGATCTTTTAGAAAATGTCATAAAATATAGGGTGTTTCATTTAAAAAACAAAATAACACCCTGTATCTGGAAAGTGCTGGGGGTTAGCATGCAACTTCTTACACCATTTTATAGAATACAAGAAACGTGGAAACTTTTACTTAAAACTTTTTTTAAACGGTATGTGCTTTATTCGCTGGTTACTGATTGCTCAACCACCCTGTATGTTATTTAGTATATGGAGCGAAGTCTTTTAAAAACTGGTTCTTTGACTTTGTCTGCTTCATTACGTAAATGATCAGTTCAATCAGATTTCAGAATTGGCGCATGAGCAACGAAGGCGCTACGACGTTGACCTATAACAGAATTCGGGAAATGTCGAGATTACGTATTTAGTATTTACGTTTATTCCTCGTTGGTATTTCGTTCTAATTTTATCTTTGTGTTTTTGGATTTTCGTTTGTGTTTTTTGCCTTTTTTGATAGGACTTTCGTGTTTTGCGGTGTTTTGAACCAATTGTCATTTTATAATGTTCTTTTATTATCTATTAATGTTATTAATGTTAAAATCGGAAATTACATTTTACAAAATAAAAAGGTAAAATATGGAGTTCCACAGGGAAGTATCTGGGACCATTACTGTTCTCACTGTATGTGAATGGCATAGGACAATACTTACATTATAGCGATTACTACTTATTTGCGGATGACACTTATCAGGAAAAGACTTAAAAAATGGAAAAAGAAATAAATTAAGACTTAAAAATAATGTATAGGTGGTTAAGCGAAAACGGATTAAAATTAAATGTGGAGAAAACGCAAGCAATGATTTTAGGTGCAATAGGTGAAGAAAAGTGGAGAAGAATAAAGTTGGAAATGGATGGGGTTGAAATAAATAAGGTGGAAGTAATAAAATACCTTGGTATTATGATTGACAGAAGGTTAAATTTGAAGGATAATGTAGATTACATATGCAAGAAAGTAGCAAAAAAAATATTTTTTTGAAGAGGTGCAGTAAAGACTTAACACTATGGACAAAAAAGACAGTATATAATGCCATAGTGGCATAGTACGTAGTACGTACGTACTGCCCCATTTTCAATATGGGAGTACAATACTGTACATGATCGGAGAAACAGATACTACAGAAATTGCAGAATGGAGCTTTGAGGGTGATACTTAAGTGTAACAGATATACAAGGGTGAGAGACATATTAAATTGTTTAGAATGGGTGGATGTGAAGGGGATATTGGAAATGAATGCAATAACGTTTGTACATAAAATTAAACTAGGTGCAATACCGACATATTTCAATAAAAGCCTGAGCACTTTTGAGAATGTACATGAGTATAATACTAGAAATGAACAGAATTTTATATTAGAACATGAGAGGAAAAAGACTACACAGAAAACAGTATTATTTAAGGCGGTTAGTGCATATAATAAATTAGAAAAAGATATTAAAGAATGTAGGACAGAGGAAAAGTTTCGATGTAAGTTAAAAGAGAAATATAAGATGGATTATAAGAGGATGTAGGAGGTACTAGTTACAGGTAGGCATATAGATTTGTTGTTGTTTTTCGCTACATTATGATTATTTTATATCTTAAAGATTATAGGTACCTATATGTAAGATTTTTTGTTGTTCGTTGGTTTTTTTGTGTTTTTTGTTGTTGTTCGGAATTGAATAGCTTCGGATAAATAAATAAATATTATTATTATTATTTATTTTTAACTCTATATGACATGAGCAGAACTACTTGCGTACAAACGTTTGATCGGACTTGGCCAACAAAGAGAGATGGGATGCATGAAATTCTGATATTCTTGTCCCATCTGATGCTCAGAACAGGATGCGCTACAGCAAAATTGAACCAAAGCAACCTAATCTTGTTCTACCAACATGTGGTTGTCTCTCGTTGATTGCTAGCCAACGGTCAATGCTTTGGTATGGGAACCTTCCATATAGTACAGTATAATATATTTGTATCAAATATATTAGGTTACGCTTAGATATATTGAAATTGACGTTAAACGGCATCGAAATTAAATAAAAATCGGTACGGCTTTGCACCGCGCAATTTTTTAATTAATTTTACATATAAAATAAATCGGTGCAGATTCGCACCCCACATTTTTTAAATTCATTTCACATAAGAAATAAATCGGTCCATTAAATTTGCTCCAGACTTGCCGACTATACACAATACAATTTCGTAGAACTCGTTCATTGTAACAGTAATTTTGATCAGAAAGAGGAAATGACGTTGATGAAGATTTCTGTACATTTTCCACATACCGATTAAAATTACTTTTAGTGTTTTCACTATCGACAACTTCTATGAAATCATGGTGCATATGGTAGGAAAGTTGCTCGGTGCCAATTTTTTTTTCTCTTTATATGATCTAAAGAATCAAAGAGCTATTTATTTTGTTACTTTTTACTTTCCGATACTACCGAAGGTATGTATAGGAAAGTATGGGATTCACCCCAAAAAATCTATGTCCGGTTTTCGACGGATCTCCACGAGTCTCGCTTCCCTGAGTCCGAAAAATTGGTTTTTGGCCGTGTGTGTGCGTGTGTGTGTGTGTGTGTGTGTGTGTGTGTGTGTGTGTGTGTGTGTGTGTGTGTGTGTGTGTGTGTGTGTGTGTGTGTGTGTGTGAACAAAATTCCGGGCAAGCCAAGCAATGTTTAGGGGTGAAATTTTGTACGTTGGTCCCAAATACCACCTGGCGAATAAATAAACAAAATCGGTCGGTAAAGAACACTAGGGCACATAGCTTATTTGTAAAAAAAATAAATTTACGAATCACGGGCAAACAAAAAATACATTCTTGCAGGAAGTTTCTCCATTTCAATACCTATAATGTTTTCTCGTGCGATGCACAGTTTGTGAGATATTAATTCCTAACATATCAAATTTGTGTGTGTTCTTGTGAATAAAATTCCAGTCGAACCGCGCAACCCACCGAAATGAAATTTGGTACTTGGGTAGATATCCGTCTAGTGAGAACCTGGAGTAAAAATAAATGAAATCGGTTGGTAAAGAAGGGCACTTTGAATATCAATACAAAATAAATTTGCATATATTTTGAAAATATTCCATCTAGGCAAAAACAAAAAATATATTCTTGTAGCACCTTTAATTCTCTATATTTCAGTTTCTATAACATTTTTTCGTTGGATGCATAGTTTGTGAGATATTAATTCGTAAACTTTCGTATGAACCCGTGGTTACCATGGCGACTCCCTAACATTGTATATACTCAAAATCGAGAAATGAAAATATGAAGATTAGATTAGCTTATACGAAATATACAATATGCCAGGTGTTTTAAATATGCAGTATACTAGATGTTTCAAATATTTTTCTTTATATTCAAATTATTATTTATTTAATTTACGTATAAAATAAATCGGTGCGTTAAATTCCCACTGCACAAGTTTCCGACCGTATCCACTACGATTTCGTAGAACAGGTCGATCGTAATATTAATTTTGATCGGAAAGTGGAGATGACATTTATTAAGTTTTGATATGACTGAATTTCTGTGCAATTTCCACTTTCCGATCAAAATACTCTTACGATCGAGTGGTTCTACGAAAGTGTAGGGGATATGGTCGGAAAGTTGTGCGGTGCGATCTACGACAGTTAGTAATTTCGTTATATAGGTACACTAAGTATCGGAAAGTTGTGCGGTGTCCCGCACCGTCTTTTTACTTACCGATCATAACGTAGGTATGGCATAGGAAAGTTATGTAATCAGTAATCATGTAATCACTTTCGTGGAGACACGTGTGTTTTTCGTCTATAAATATAAATAAAATCGACCAGTAAAGAAGACATTTTTACTTGAAGCTCAAAACGTATATAACTCGCTAAATATCGATTGTAGTGTAAAACTAGTCGAATGCTATGCACCAAGTGCATGAAGTGGGTTGATACGTATATGAAATAAAAATTTGAGTGGGTTGGAATCGTGGGCGCTTCGCGGTTCGCAACTGAAAAAAGGAACGGCTGGTTGTTATTAGACTTAGGAAGGTCTAAGGGGCCTAGAAGTATGTGAATTCATCTATGATAGTTTTTGTTTGTGAGCCATATGTTGTGGTGAGCCATATGTGGTGGGGTTGAGAAGTTTTTGCTTTGCACCGTACCGGTTTGTTTTTGTTCGACACTTCGCGGCTCACATAGGACGAATTTATGATTCTCGGCCATATATCGTAGTTGGTTTGGTTTGGTTAAATAAATCCGCATGGATTCACACATGACAACTTTTGGACCATGTACTAATTTGGCTAAAAATTGTATAGAAATGAAGTGATATCAGAATGTTATCAAGCAATGTCATACCCACTTACTAACAAAATGAGTTCCAAGATTGGAGAATTCCACAAAATCTAGAACATGGTGGAAACCCATACCGATTTATTTTTTGTCTTTCCAATAATTTAAATATTTTCTTTTTCATTTTCTTTGCATGGTTCTCTCTTTAAAAACATGGAGAAGAAACATAGAATGTGTGAATTATTATTATTGTCACAAAGTAAAATTGTTGTTTCTACATTGATAAGTTTTGTATGACAAATGTAATTTTTATTATAGTTTCAAATATACCAAAGCGATATTGTATGTTGGATGGAATATTCGAGTTATTTAACTGGTGTATGGTGTGTACATACACAATTTTTGAATTTCATAGTCCCCGCGTCCGGAAATTTAACTTTTCTTTTTCGTTGCTTACAATCATTAGAAATGTTTAGTTTTCTTTGGTTTGGTTTATA
>JARJEB010032120.1:0-10038 GCA_030264535.1 Liometoxenus newtonarum | reverse complement strand
TGCACTGAGTGTATACTCAGTGTTAAATGAAAAACAATGAGCGGGTACTCAGTGACGGGTACACTGCCTACACTGATTTATAAAAATGAATCAAGCCAGTGCAAGAAAAGTGCACGCTAGTGTACACCAGTGTATTAAATGGAACACGCTATAAGTCTGAGGGTGTGGCGGACCTCTAAGGCCATTTGGTGCTTTCGTCATTCTTCAAAAATCAACGTAACCAACTCGATAACAAAATAAGATTTTAGGTTATCATAAGTTTCAATCATAATCATTCTAAGAATATTGAATATTTGATTTTAATATTTACATTTAGAAGAAATAACATGTCTGACGATCCATATCAACATGTAGCTAAAGGAAAACTTAAATTGAAGGGAGATACAGGCATTAAGAAAAAGAAGAAGAAGGATAAGGAAAAGAAGCTTGAAGAGGCTGCAAGAACCATAGCTAAGGATAAAGAAGCACCGGAATTAAAGAAAACCAATGCTGAACTGGCCTTCAAGCAAATGCAAGAGAAAAATGTAAATATTTACAATAGTTTTTAGCTTCAGCTTGGTTATTAGTTAATTACATTTGAATATTTGGAGTGTAATTACCTATTTTATTAATATTTGAATTTCTATTCAAAGATTTTAATGATTTATATCTTTTTAGCAAATAAAACGAATCCTGGATAAGGCCAATATGACGCACAAAGAGCGAGTAGAGAAATTCAACCAACATCTAGACAGTTTAACTGAACACTTTGATATTCCAAAAGTGTCGTGGACAAAATGATTATTTATATTGGTATTATAAGTTATAACAAAATATTCTTTTCGATTAAGGAATAAATAAGACGTAATTATAATAAGTACAACATCTTTAGGTGCTTTCAATAGGCCCCTTCGATTGGCGTGAACCGTTCATTCAGAACACTTTGCTCAAACAAATCGAACATTTCATCCGGCACTTCAATTTTACACATTTCACCTGTTATTTAATTTTCTTATAAACTCCTAGTTTAGAATTTTAGATGGTAGATTGAGCCCCGAAAATTAGAATGTTGGTTCAAGGGTAAGGGGGGAACTAAAAAGAGCGACTCGCTTCGAAGGATTTTTATCCAATCGAACAAGCGCTTAATTAAGCACCAAATCGAAAGTACACCCACTCGTAAACTATTCAGAGTGGTTCATAATAACGGATAAAGCAGGAAAATCCCCATCATCACTGAAAATAGAAACAATAAATTAAGATGAATTCAATATTTTATTGTCTTTCTTTTGTGATTCAACAAATACTACATATCAATGATTTTTAGATATAATTTTTTTTTTCGTTCCTTCTGAGCATAGTAAACACGATTTAGTTACAATAACATCAATAAATTAACCCGAAAATATGGACCACGCCATGCATTATTTAAAATTTGACAAATAAATCATTTATTACTTATTGCTCATCATCTTCTTGCTCTTCAAAATTGTATGGCACATAATGCAATATAAGTTTTGTTTGTTATTAGTGTTTTGCATGTTTCATTTTCCTGAATCTCTTGTCATATTTTTGAACATTCAATCCTTAACATTACGTAATTATATAGATATGCACAAATGTGAAGATTTTGTGTTTAGTTGAGTGATTTGCGTTTGTTTGAGTACATTTACTATGCCAAGCGCGGTTTATTGGAAAAAAAAAACTATGATTTGCTATTGCACATTGATCCAACATCCATTGCTGTGATTATTATAATTATATTTGAATGAATGTAATGAAAATATGTTTGTTATTGTTTGCGAGACGTGATATGTTAAAACACCATGATTACAGGTAATACTTTGGACCCAAAAAGTAAATAAACTATTGTTGGGCATTACTTACAACATTTACATATAGATATTACACATTTTAGAAATATTTGTTTCCATTTGTTTTGCGTATTCATTGCTAATCTATTTCTATTCATTTTCTTTTTTCTAACAGCAATAGATAATAAGTCTGTATATTTTAATTTATAATATTTATATTATTTGTTTGTCGTTCATTTTAACAACTAAACTTTAAGCGCATCCATTTAGATTTTTCTTATTTATTTAGATACATTCATAGACTCGAGAAACCAGTTCAATAAGCCGACAAAATGACTGCTTTATTCTATTTACAAAATGACATTCGATATCAGGATTTCAGGAACTTGGGTAGGACTCAAAAGCTCAGAGTAACTCTTAAACTATTATAAGCAGTTTCGAACTACTCAGAGTAGTTTACGGTGGACTTCAAGAAGGGTAACAGAGTTTCGCTAATATGTTACTTAAACTTAAAATTATAATTATTAACTTCCGTTTCACGGAGCATATATGCACCGGGTGTCATCATTTATGCACCAAAACACCATTTTAAGCGTCCGATATGTCAATCTAAATAGTTTGAGTAGTCCGGAACTGCTATGAGTAGTTACAGTGTCTGATTGTATTCTCGGGGTGCAAACGTTTGATTGCACCCGGTGCAAATCGTCTTGCCATCACTTATTTCCTCGGAAACTATTGAATTTATAAACCTGGAAACGAGAAGATTCATAACATATTTATTTTCAAAGCAAAAACAGAAACGAATGTCATTTTGTATCGATCTCGTGCTAATCCAATCAGTCGTACAGTCAAAATTGTAATAATCTATCTAAATTAAATGATCACATTTAGAAAATTTCGACGCGCATCAATTGAAACAAAGCGCACGTCGTTTTGGTAAATCTACAGATTTATACATATATATATATATATATATATATAGAAATATTTTAGAATAACATTCGTCCATATAAAATATTGACTATCAATCAATTTCCCCGAAGGTCTATCTCACATTTCTGCAACATATACGTTTCTCAAAGTAGCCCTCGGAAAATAGTAACCTCGTTGGTTGATTTTGATGTAGGTAGGTAGCTTTTTCATTTAAGTACTTACGACGTATTTAGATAAATTCCTATGTAAACATTGAAAATACTGTTTTGTCTATGTTGGAGTATCAGTCAGATCATCCTGCAACCATTGAGGAACCGTGTGCGTACCGATGCGTTTCAATAATTTCACCAATGCTGTATTATGGCTCAAGTAATATCGTTGAAGAAGTTTCAATGATTTCTCTTCCATTGGAGGATATTGTCGTCCTTTACTTTTGCCCAAACATTTTGTACGTTCACCATTAACAACTTGACAGTAGAATCCTTTCTTCGATTCATATCTGCAAGAATGTTAAAACAAGGTTAGTTATTTCGTAATGATAAAGTCAGTGATGGCAAGCAGGTGTGCACCGGTGCAAATAAACACGGTTTGAACCCATTTGTACATACCGGGTGTAATCAGATTATCGCCATAACCTTAAAAGTTTAAAATTATTTGAATCTGACGCCATCCAATGATTGCACCCGGTGCAAATGCCATCACTGGATAAATTAATAAGAAAGAAGACTTACTTCAAATGGTTAGTATAATTGAACTGTGGTGTAATCTTCAGGAACTTTTGAACATCATCCATCACATCAATTGGACTTGCTTTGAGATTCTCTCCATCTATAATGTGCAACTGCTGTGGTGTGAAGTAAGTGAGCCATCGTTCCAAGTGTTGTGCATATTTGCCAGGGTTAAGGCACCTGTTCCTCAAATCGCGTAACGGCTTAGGAGCAGTATCGCTGGCAGTAATAACTTGATGGAAGCTGTAATTGTTGGCGATCGTATCACCATGCGCTTTTGTGTGTTGATACCAGGAATACGCTCGCTTCGCTGGTGATATCAGTATTGTAATAAGTTTGGCATGGGGCAGCAGTGCATGAACGCGTTTAGGCACTAAATCGCCATCAAAATATGTTGCACTTTTCTCAAAAAGGTAACGAGTCGAGTTCGAATCAATTGGAAAGTATTTCATGTACCTACAACGAACACTAGACGTTGAACAAGTTTTTGTATCACACAGTGATGGCAAGCCGATTGGTACCGGTGCAAATATACACGGTTTACACCGGGTGCAATCATATACCCGCCATAGCCCTAAAATTTAAATTATCTGAATCTGACGAATCTTATTGGCGAATAACACGCCATGCAAAGATACCACTGAATGCACCCAATTGGTGCATTCATCATTGCACCCGGTACAAAAAAAGTTGCACCCGGTGCAAAAAGTTTACACCTGGTTGAAAAAAGTTTGCATCCGGTGCAAATGCCATCACTGAATGCCATCACTGGTTTCACTTCACATTAACAACGATAATTCATTACCAATCTAAACCCTTGTAATAATTATTTGCGTTGAAGAATTGGATCTCTTCAAATGTAGTTGGACTTGGTAAATTACTTGCTATCGCGGGATGTAATGATAAAAATGTGTACAACGCTGTTGTGCCTGTTTTCTGTGGTCCAATTACTAAAAATCGCGGCAATGAATCGCATGACTTATTCCGAGACCATATTTTTTTATGTCTTTGATCATCACATGGATTCTAGAAATAGAATTTAAGTTTCGCATCAACTTTTTAAAATATAGAGGATATTTTATGTTTACATGCAATCTGGTCCTCAATTCAATAATTAGTTTTGTTCCAACTTACAGTTCGGAAGTGATGCATGAACTGTTTTTTTTTCTGCGCATGCCTAATGTAAGTAACGTACCAGTCCGAAATCGGTTTACAATTGTTTTTGGGTTAGAATGCAAGAATATGATTACAAAATTGTCATTGTCACTATCCGTTAAATCGTCGTCTCTCAGGTTTGCTTACAATTTTATGAAATTGTAGGTTAGTAAACAATTATAGTCAAAAAAAACGCGATTTGGGACCAGACCAATTTACAATATGTTCGAACAACAAACTTTTCGTACACGTATCGGTTCGATGTTGTGTTGAAACACTTAAAACTGCACTACGCATGCGTCTAGTCGTTTGGAACCGGTTTGACCGTATGTTGGAACAAAGCTATACATATAACTCTTGTGAAGTCAAATGGTAGAGATGATTATTATTCGTTATTTTTAGACCTTTAATCCATTAAGAGTCCGAATAAATGTCCGAACAATTTAGGACATTAATTATCAAACATTTTATCAAATAAATGACATTTTAGGATATTTAAAGCAGTGATGGCAAGCCGGTGTCCACCGGTGCAAATAAACAGGATTTGTACCCGTTTGCAGCCTCTGAGGGTGCCATCAGATTCCCGCTATCACCTTAAAATATACGATTTTTTTAAATCTTTTGCACCGAATTCCACTGTAAACTACTCAGAGTAGTTCCGACCTGCTCAAAGCAGTTGCGAACTACTCGGAGTAGCATACAATGGGTCTAAACGGTTGCACCCGGTGCTTTGGGTGCATAAACGTTTGCACCCGGTGGACATTTATAAAAGTATCGTGTCCACATAAATGTCTTAATATTATCCAAAATGGAAACTTTCCCCCGTTCATCTCTATCAAATGATATGGTTAAATTGCATAAAAACTTGAAGACACAAAGCAATCGATAGACTTACTCCCCAAATTGGATCAGTTTCTTCAGAATATAATTTGAAATAAGTTTCCGCCAGTTGTAAAGGTGGAGCTGATGTTAATTTAATGTTCGTCCAACATTGCAAAAACTTAATAACAGATTCAAACGTATACAGAGCCAAACGATCGTTCCCGTAGTTGGACATATGGGTCATAAAAATGTTTATCTGCAGAAAACAATTCATTATTCACAACACAATTCACAACAAAAACCGGGGATAAGGATAAGGTTTGATATAATAGGTAATAAAAATTAAATTGCAGTTGGAAACTCACTGGATTATAAACTATTGTCTGAAATAACTCGCCGCCTTGTATTGATTCATCCAACTTTTCCCTACCGCCAGGATATTTTTCAATGTACATCGTGTGGGTGAAGAGACCACAAGTCTGCCTTGGCAGCACCATTATGTTTCGATGAATGAAACCACGACGAAGTCTGAACAAGTTTTCTTATTAATTGAATTTATTCCAAGTCGACGAGAAAATGAGAAAACTTACCTAGCTGGCCTCAAATGGGGATATTCTTCCGTTGATGTGACGCGGATGTTCCATACTTTCTTCCATGCACTGTATAACACTTCATGGGCTGGATAAACGCCTGAATGATGTGGGGATACTGAATAACCTGAGTCTACCGGAATGCCTGAAAATTGTTTTTTTTTTAAATTTATTATAAAACTATCTAGTTATGGCTAGCCGGTTTGCACCGGTGCAAATAAACCGGGTTTGCACCGGCTGCAATCAGATTGTCGCCATAACTTTAAAATCCAATGGTTGCACTGAATGCACTGTAAACAACTCAGAGTAGTTCCGACCTGCTCAGAGTAGTTACGGTTGCGAACTACTCAGAGTAGTTAGAGTGACAAATCGAACGCATAAAATGGGTGTAAAGATTGCACCACCCGGTGCAAATGCCATCACTGAAACTATCTAAATATTGCTCTTACCTTTTTCTTTGGCAAAATTCTTATTTAGCATCATGTCATCAATAAGCTGGGTTTCATTCTCGTACAAATGGGGCTGTTGATGATTCCACATGTGACTGAACCAAATAAACTTATCAATGTTTTCCAAAATGAGATCATCCCCTTTATCCTCTTCAGGGTCACCATGCTGATAGTATTTACCAGAAAAACCTAGATTAAACTTGAAGCCGGGCACCATACTTTGAATTCGATGCTGTGTCGCAAGAACAGCTCGTACATCATCAGGCTTCAGACGAGTTCCTTTGTCGCCAACGAATATATCATCAACATCAATAAGAAACTGTCTGTCTAGAGATAAACTCAATTGGCCATGACTAAGAAAACTCAGTGAGTCTAAGAAAAGCAAGCGATGCAACCAGAATTTTAAACCCGCACCGAATATAACACGCTGGATATTGTCATAGATGCCATGGTCTTGAATCACAGTTGTTAGCGGCGTTTTAATTGAACCGTTCTGTTCGAAGTCATGGACTTTATGAGCCCATTCTAACGGTTCATATGTCGAGTGATGAGCCTGAAATATTGTCCAGTCGTCGCCCGGTAAAGGACCCCATACTGTTTCGCCAGGACGTGTCAGTCTTAAGATTTGTGAAGCTGCATTTAGAGCTGCGTCCTGAAATAATACTTATCCTGATTAATAGTGCACAATATAAAAACTATGTTCTTCCAACCTTTAATTGTAAATTTGTATGAATAAACAACGGAAATCCCTTCAATTCGGCACCGACAAGGGTTTCTTCATTGGAGTTAATGAAACCAATAACACCAACATTATACTCTTTGCAATACTTATCGAGTAAATCCCGATTCCATTTATCCATCTGCAGGTACTTATTGAAGTTCTCAAAAACAATCACACCATATTTTCCTTTATCTAAATTTGTCAAACCAGGTACATTCTTGCCAGCCACTTCAACTTTATATTTAATTCTGGTATAAACCAATAGTTCGGCGATATCTTTTCCAAGCTTCGAATACATAGTTTCGACAAAGACCAATACTTTCGGGTCACTACGTAGTCGGGCTTCAGTTTTGTGGTCGTGATTTTGCGGAAACCTTGGACCATTTCCTACATTACATTTTACTATTGGAGTTGGCCTTGTACTACGATGGAATCTACGATTAGCCACGTATTATGCATAAATAATTATGAAAATCAATTAAACTTACCCATAATTGTTCCAGTATGTATTCGAATGTGATAAATAATAATAATTATAAGCAACAAATAACCAACAAAGAATTATAACAACAAAAATACATGTTTTTTGTGATGCAAGACGCACCGGAAAGAACCAAAACGTATTCATTCTCTTAAACATTTTGACGAATCTATTAGGTTTATGCCTTCCTGCATTTAATCGCAAACCTAATAAAGGATTTTTTGTTTCGTCCATGTTCTCCTAGTTTATTTATTTAATAGACTTATGGCACAAGGTAAAATTCCTCAGTATTATCGTTCTGTTTCAATATAATACTATCATATTAAATAAGTCCTCCACTTAGTATGTTTCCACAATTCGTTTAGTGTGAAGTGAATCACCAACATCACAGGGCAATATTGTACTGCTAACATTTCCACTCAGACATTCTATTATCAGTTGCATTACCAATTTGATGATTTTTCTAATTTCTACATTTAATCTGAAAAATAAGAACAAAGTAAAATTTAGATATGCAATTAATTTAATCAATTTCTATAAAGAAAATAATCTGTTTCTGTTTACACTCTACAAGTACAAAGTTTAGTCGCGACTGACGGTGGATAGATAAAATAAAGAAAAAATAGAATGCAAAAATGCAGTTACATTTTTAATAGGTTCCGCCGATAAACATCGTTATGAATTATGTCTAACGCTAATTAGAATTACTCATTAGTTTAACACTCTAATTGAAATTGCGTGACAAAAATGGAAATGCATTTGTGAGACTTACATGATGCCAACAAACAAGAACAGTAGCAGAACTTTGACGATGAAAGAGCGCGTGTTTGTTCTAGGAAAAGGAAGAGGAAGGAGGAAAAGAAGCTGAAATGTATATCGAACAGTAACATTACGCGTAAGTTTATTGTTTCCGTGTAGTTACCAATCCCATGCAACGAAAACCATACTCGTGAAGTTTCTGTTATACACAGCACTCATGGATATTTTATCAAATATACTTACTTTAATTCGATAAAATTTTTCTCTTCTGGTAGTTCTCACTTCTGTCAAGTCAAGACTGTGACCAAAACCATAAAACACTCATTTTCATTGCACTAACCCAGCACCAGCCCAACACTATTCTAAACAAAACATATAAAATATGCATTGCGCTCTGAACGCAACATGAGAAGTAATATAGACTAGCCAGCGTAGCTCCGATTTGTTCTGTCGCAAACCGACACAAACCGCTGGGTGTCCATATGAAGCGGTTACTGTCTAGGGTATTTTACATCTACGCACCATCCACCATCGCGAATGCAAGCGACTGGCTGCGTCTACTCAACGAAGTTTGTCGAAACTGATCAAGTAGAAAACTACAAAAGTGGTTTTCGTTCGGCCATACCGAAGGCCCAGCCAAACGTAATAGCGTTTTCCATTTATTACACTAGTCCATGGGTCGGCAGTCTTTTTCGTGAGAAGAGCCAAATTGTGAAGAAAACATGATAACGAAGATATCAGAGAGCCAAACTTTTTTTTTTGAAACTTAGTTACTGAAATCTTGGAATTTTTTTTGTTGGTGACCAGTCTCAAAGCCAAAAAAAAAATATCTATCGGAGAACGCGAAGACAAAAAAAAAGAAGGTCTTCAAAGTAGAAATAATATCTATCTGAGAACGCGAAGACCAAAAAAAAGCTCTTCAAAGTAGAAATATCTGTCTGAGAACGCGAAGACCAAAAAAAGGGCTTTAAAAGTACAAATATCTATCTGAGACAGCGGTGACCAAAAAAAAAACAACCTCTCAAGTCAACAATTTTCAAAGAGCCGCAAATGCTGTGCAAAGAGCCGCATGCGGCTCGTGAGCCACAGTCTGCCGACCACTGCACTAGTCAACTAGTGTTACACTAGAAGCGGGCTTGCGGCGGTCTAGTGACTGGCTAGTGGCGGTCTAGTGCAGCCTGCAGTGCAGATCAGCTGTCTGTTAGTAGCCGTCAGTTGTCCTGTGTTTTCGAATCGGCGATTAAATATACACCTTAGAAGTTCTTCAGAAAAGGTTTTACCATAAATTAATGAGTAAATGATATACCGTGCGATTATTTTATCGTTGAACATAGCATGTGCTATTTTCCTATGTACGATGGTAAAATAAACGAGTCAAACTGATGGCAACGGGGATTTGTATTGCTAACGACAGGCGGTGGCGATGCACAATCAAAGTAATTTGTATGATCATCCCGTTACAGTCAGTTGTCAATTTTGTTCCTTGTCATATTTTCAATTGTTCACAAATTCTTCATCAATCATGTACGCAACCCAAGAAAGTACCCAAGTATTAATAAAAATGCACGCCCGAAAAATAATAGTCTGCGGACTGTTCGCGATTTATTTTA
>JARJEB010032113.1:0-11905 GCA_030264535.1 Liometoxenus newtonarum | reverse complement strand
ATAATTTTTTCGTTTAAATATAGATAAAGTGAACCTAAAATGGTAAGAAAATTAGCGCGGTATGCAATATTACCTGAGTTATAGGTTATATTAGGTTAGAGCTATTCTTAGGTTTACTGTACCGAGTTCGGTTTGGGTGACGTGGCACCCAAACCGAACGAACGGATTAGTCCTTATTGGGGTTAACAAGAGGTTGTTGTAAAAACACAAAACGTACTTGGTTTTAGCGTACTTGGTTTGGTTCGCAGCCACATTTCAGTCTGACGACTGTCAAAAGTCTCAAACACACACAAAAATAATCAAACTTTGAAGAGCTATAAGTCAGGTAATATTGCATACCGCGTTAATTTTCTTATCATTTTAGGTTCACTTTATCTCTATTTAAACGAAAAAATCATTGTTTCCAAAAATTGGTGGGGCCATAAAGTAAAATTTTTCCCAAGTTTAATTACCTTATTACGAAATATTACATTTATTCAGACATTCAGTGCACTGTAATCACGACACATTGCCCCAACATAAAAACATCAAGAATGTTAGCAACAACAAGCATTCGTATAGACACGCTTCGTTGATTAAAGTTAACAAACCTTTATATTTTATGTGTTTACTTTATATATTACGTATAATATTTACCATTGCTTATTATGTTCTTACATATATTGGCAGAGTCTGACTGAACTGGATGTTAGCGAAAACAGTATAGAAAACTTAGATCTGACGGCTGTGGAACACCTGGAAATACTTCAATGTTCACGAAACAATTTGACGGAGCTAACATTGTATGGCAAAAACCTAACCTCAATTATCGCTGGCAACAATAGTAAGTACCTTCATTCACACCGCACATCGTTACACAATCTTTAAATAGTACTTTGGTTTATAGGAATAAGACAAATCGCAGTGAACTACCCGCCTCTAAGTTTAAAACACTTTGATATCTCTTACAACGAACTAGAATCATTGCCAGAATGGATGTGCGGCTGTCAAGAACTACGATCAGTGTTTGCCAGCAACAACAATATGAAGCAGTTACCAGATCACTTGTTTTGCAACGAAATGCCCTATTTACACACGATCCAACTAGCATACAACCAACTAGAAAGTCTTCCGAATATCCAACGCAAACTACCCATACAAGAAATGTTTCTACAAAACAACAGCTTATCTATCCTCCCCGAAAACTTCTTCAAATATATCCCAAGTATAAAAGTACTTAATTTATCCAATAACAGAATGTGCGAACTCCCCCTGCCTGAGGACGATCTACAATTAGAGAAGTTATTCTTGACGGCGAACTGCCTATCTGATAAATCGTTGGAGAAATTGTCGCGTTATTTGGGGAATGTGAAAATCCTCCATGCCGCCTACAATAATTTCACGGGGATGCCGGAAACCTGTCCCCAATATTGGACGGAAATCGAGGAGCTCGTATTTTCCGGCAACAAACTGCTGCGGCTGCCCGAACACATCGGCCGCATGAAACATTTGCGCGTGCTAAGGGTTCATTCTAATTTATTACAGAACATACCGAAGTTGTCCAATTTGTTGTCGTTAAGGGTTTTGGATTTGGCACACAATCAACTCGACCGAATCGATCTTACTGCACTCATACCGCCGCACTTAAAGTTCTTAGATTTATCGTGTAACATGAAGTTGCATGTGGATTCCCAACAATTTCACACGTACAGAACACAAAGGCCAATGTCACTCGTAGATGTGTCTGGAAAGAATCGAACGAGTTTACCGATAAGCCCATCGCCTTTCTGTGAGAATGATTTGAGCGAAACATGTTGGACGGTCGGCTTCTCCGAAACATCTGGCAGCAAACAGAAGTTGTATGTTTCGCAGATTCGATTGCCTTCGTTTTGCAATACCGAAGGATTATTTGGGCTTTTCGATGGTGAAAATAATTCGGATATGCCAGTTGCCGTCGATAAAGTGGTCCCACGTATTTTGCTAGAAGAACGCACAGTTAAGGAGACTTCAGCGGACTATATGAAGTACACAATGCTATCGGCCCACCGAGAGCTGAAGGATAAAGGGCAAAAACATGGCATGAATGCCATAATTGTCCATATACTGAAGTCGAAGGTAAATGCTGATTATTCATTTTGTGGGGGCGTCAAGAAATATGCGATGCGAATTGCAAGCGTGGGTGATGCTCGTTTAGTGCTTGGAAGGTCTTCGGGACCTATCCGATTGCTACCAACGAAGCAACGCAAAACGATAAGAACCAACCCAACTTTGCAATTAATGGTGCCTGATCCAGATGTGACCGAAATATATTTGGACGAACAAGATGAATACATGATCATTGCTAATAAAAACTTGTGGGATATAATGTCACCTGATGTAGCTATAAAAGAAGTAAGTTTACAAAGAAATGTAATTTTAGCTGCGAAAAGATTGCAAGATCTTGCTCAAAGTTACGGTGCCGAGGAGAACTTGAGCATAATTGTTGTGAAATTCAATTTGATCGGATCGGACGTTGATTTACTAATGAAAGAATTGCGACAGACAATCAGAAAGAACAAGTATCAAGGCGAAGCGTGTCAGCCAGGTTGTTGCTGTGAAGCATTGAATAACGAATGTGTAAATTGCGAAAAACTCTCAATGCCTTTACTGAATCACGACGATCGATCATCACCAAGTGGCCAGTCGGAACATGCATGTTCTGATTGCAACTCCCCGGCTAAACTTTTCATCAATCAATTAAACAAACAACATGAAACACGTTCCCTAAGATCGATAACGCCACATTTTGAAAGCGCCGATGTTAAAATCTCACCGGAACGACGAAGCTATCGCGGAGTGGCTCGAGCTGTTCGTGCCCGTCGCGAAGAGGATCAGAAGCAGCGCAACGAAGACACCGACTCTGCTCTTTCCGAAGAGCAATTCAAATGTTGGGAGTATATGTTAGAGCAGAACACGCAGCTCTTATTCGATAAGGAGCTGAATACAATCAATAGAGGTACAAGTAGACGATCGCCATTTACGTTGAAAAATTCCACTTTATCACGAAGCAGCCCGCATTTATCGCAAGAAACCTCGACAACTCAGAGTAGTAACTCCACTGGATCGTTCTTATCGCGGCAATTTGGCAGTGCACGGTCTTTCAATCCGGTGGTAAATCGACAGAATGGAAGCCGATTGTCGATTGATAAAAAGTTAATTGGCGGGCCGCATGCTGCTTATTTTGGTAGTTTGCAACGTTTAATGCCGTACAATTTGGAATATGATTTTGCCGTCATGCAGGAACGCGGATTGGCAGATAGTTTGGATCTGGATAGGATGCAACAGTATTGGGGGGTTACAACTACGGAACTTTAAGGAGTAGCGTGTTTATGCCCAGAATTGGGGGGGGGGTACTTTTTTTAGTAGTTTAAAGGCTATCCATAAATTAGAGGCCCCACATTTTTCTTGCCCCTTGGGGCCACGAATGGGCTAAACACGCTTCTGGAAAAGTAAAATTATTTTTCACATTATTAGATTAATTTATTAAAATCGAAAACATACTTGATGACTAGATATTAACGTCCATTCAAAATTTTGTGATGTTTCATTGGAGAATTAATTAATTTTAATCAATTAATCAAATGACTAGAACAGTGTTAATTAATGATAACTATATAGCAACTCTTTTCACTTTTTGTTTAATATTCACGATTTTTAAAGTTTTTCTTTTTTGCAATTTCCGTTTAGTTGTCTTGTCTTCGAATTCGTCAACAGTCAATTGTATCAATTGTCAATAAACTCATTATTGCTGAATTAAAAATTAAATAAAACTATAATTAGTTAATTAATCAAATTTGTACATAAATTCGTTTATTGACTGTTCATTATATTAATTAATACACTTTTTGATTTTTTGATGTAAGCTGATGTTCGAGGTCATGTTTAATCCAGATTTTATAAGCGCGCTGTTTGTGCATTTTTACTTAAGGACCATATACCGGAAGTATGATAGCCCAAGAATATACGCTTGTTACTAGGGCGACTCGCAAACACGCTGACACTCGGAATCAAACACGATGACGATAAACTTCATGTGAACTTCATATTTCGTTATCGAAATTAAATAAATCGGTACCGGTTCGCTCCGCACAACAACTTTCCGACTATATACACTACCATTTCGCGGAATCGGAAGTATGATAGCCCAAGAATATACCCTTGTTACTAGGGCGACTCGCAAACACGCTGTCACTCGGAATTAAACACGATGACGCAATATAAACTTCATATGAACTTCATATTTCTTTATCGAAATTAAATACATCGGTACCGGTTCGCTCCGCACAGCAACTTTCCGACCATATACAC
The DNA here is from genome assembly GCA_030264535.1 of Liometoxenus newtonarum. Lineage (NCBI taxonomy): Eukaryota > Metazoa > Arthropoda > Insecta > Coleoptera > Staphylinidae > Liometoxenus > Liometoxenus newtonarum. The sequence continues at coordinate 7,579 of JARJEB010032113.1, read as the reverse complement.
TACGATGTCGCGGAACTCACCGAAGGCAAAACTAATTTTGATCGGAAAGTGGAAATAACATTGATTGATATCACTAAAGTCTGAACAGTTTTCACTTTCCCATCAAAATTAGTTTCGCGATCAGTGAGATACACTACCTGAAAATTGTGCGGTGCGAACCCGTACCGATATTTTATTTTTGTAAACTCGGCAAGTGATTAACGCATTTTTTTGAAATATACATAAATATTAATAAATAAGACGAAGACGAATAAGTGAATGCGCGATGGTATTGTGTTAATGCCAATAATGTTTGTTAGTTTTACTTTCACGCTTACATTTTTGATTTTGTTTTTGGGGGGTCAGTAATGAGCACTGGACGGTTCCCCAAGCCACGAATCAGGACTCGGTGGAAAGTCAGGGTAATTCCGAGGACTACTATCATTACTAATGTCCGTATCAGGGCCAGGTGGTATTCCATGTGGCATTCCTGGCATTCCGGGTGGATGTCCTTGTCCTATAAAAACAACAAAATTATAATTCATTCCGCGGTATTTGTGCAACCACGTTAGAAATATCATACCTATTGAGGTGTAAACTGATAGTTGATCTGGATATGGAAAATGGTCATGTCCATGCGGAGGTGTATGTCCTGGTAGGTATGAAGGCGATCCAGCACCATGAAGGAACGGAGGTCCTCGGGCACTATGAGGTGACGAATCATTTTCCATTCCCATATTTACCACTGTACCGTAACTGTCGTCACTTAAATCTGCAAATGTAAGGGGTTCAGGGCCGGTTAATACCATTTGGACGCCCTCTAGGCTATTTTCTTTTAAGGTGCCTATGTTACAGGTCTTAGGTATTCATAAAAAGAAGTAACAGATATAAACTATTAAAAAATAACAAAAATAATTTACGTAGTACTACTCAAAACATAAACAACGCAAAATTACTGAACAGAATTTCTCCTTCGAGTTTTTTTCCAAGGGCATTTTTGCAGATCACTTTTAATTGTTGACAAAGCGGAAATCTTTGCTTCGGATAAATAGTTTTATCACGTTTTAACACAGAAAAGTTCTTGAAATAGGTAATGTCGACATTTGAAAATGTTGAAATTAACTACGTCTCCCTGAGATAACATAATGGGTTGATTACTCTTATCGTCGCATTTTTATAAAATCCCCAATATCTTCAGCGCCCTGGACCTTTGCCTTCGCTGGCCTATTAAATAAACTGGCAATAATAGTTAATGATAATTTTGAAAATGGACATACCATGATGGCTAAAACTATCCAAATCCACTTTCATTTCATCCTTATCTAAAAGTTTATCATGTCGTGGTGAAGAACCGCCTTTCATTGATCTAAAGTACTGGCTCCATCTCGTCCTTCCAGCATCCTTTTTCAATCGCTTCTCTTTCGCCCTTCGATTTTGAAACCACACCTGCACCACCCTCATATCCAAGCCAGTATCTTGACTTAACTGTTCACGTACATGTCTTGCAGGTTTCGGACTATTGTTATACGCTGTTTTCAATGTTTCTAATTGTTTGGCTGTTATTGTGGTCCGCGGTCGTTTGTTGGGTTGGTCGCCATCCAAACATTCGGCAGCTAAACGTATATAAAGAAACCAAATATGTTAGTTACGATTTGGCAAGTTTTGGCACGCGCTCACCCTTACTTTTGGCAGCTTCGTAATCTGGCTTGCAGACCAGTTTTCTGTCCTCCATCAGGTAGAATTCATCTCCGGTGTTCAATTGACGGGCACACATCGCACAGGCGAAGCATTGCAGATGGTAGACGTTGTCCTGTGCTCTTCGTACCACTTGCGTCGGCGGTATGCCCAAATCGCATCCAGCACACTTTGTGCCAAATCGTCTGCACCCACAGCACGCCACATAAACAATCGTCATTGTTACACCTTTTTACGAGACTTATAAATAAACAAATGTGGCAAATTCAAACACACACACACACACACACACACAAGTTCATTTAGAAACACACCCACAGCAGTGGCGTAACTACCATTAGGGCAACTGGGGCAGTTGCCTCAGGGCCCCGTTCCGAGGGGCCCCTTAACTATGGTTTTTGGTATTGTAATCAGGGCTTGGAACCGAATAAGGTTTCCGCTGCATATAACGGTATTGTTTAATTAATACCGGTAATTACCGGTAACTTTTTTTACCGGTAGGCGTTCGTTGGCGCTAGCAATGTGCAAAACAAGGTGAAGAACACTTGCCTAGCACTACAAGTAGTAATAGTGACAATGCGAATAGTGTCACTCAAAGCCATACGACCGGTAACGTTATTAAAATACCGGTAAATTGAAGAGGTAACCGGTAAATGAAGTAAATTTTTTTAAAGTTCCCATATAGGTAGATAATAACGAAAATTTAAAAATAATAACGTTTACCGGTAATTTGTAACGATATCTTTTACCGGTTCCAAGCCCTGATTGTAATAAGGGCCCCCACATCATTTGTTACGCCACTGACCCACAGGCACAGCAATAATACCAAATGTGATGTAATAGGAAGGAATAAACAAAACAAATGAATGACTTGTTTGATGAGACGAAACAATGGGTTCAAAATAACAACGAATGTAGTTCAAGGGTAATGACGTCATCAACTCTACCTATTCTACATTGAATTGAATTTTTTAAGTTAGGTACTTACTTAAAAAAGTCATCCTTGCAAAATAGTTGGCCATTCCGTGCGAAACATTTATCCGTTAATTGTACCCTGCAGTCACTACATTGTAGACATTTGGCGTGCCATGTCCTGTCGGCGACCTTAAGTATAAATCTATCTAATATCATCTCATGACAGCCTCCACATTTCGGTATGGTTGCTGGAACAAATCCAAAAAAACAATTGTTAGTCACTTTCACCTAATTTTTATCCAAATAGACGTACAAAGCAAAAAATCTGGAAACTCCTCCAAGGATATCGGTGGTACACGCAACATTTCAATTTCAAGTCCTTGATTATCACAATTTTGCTTTTGTATTTGATTTATCATTCTTACGGAGGAATCGAATTAAACTGCCGTCGACACTAACCAAACGGAAACTAACCATCTACTAACCCATCATGCAAAAACCGAATCAAAATGCGGCGGCGCATATTCAAAAACCAACGCCTCATTTCAATGAAATGAAAATATGGGCAAGTCCCTTTATTTTTCCTGCTTCTCCGTACACTTTACCAGCAAGGGACTTAATGTGTCGATGACATACGAGATTTGTCTACCTATATATATATGCAAGTTTATTCTATTCTCTATCAACGAAACACCACCACCGCACCCGCATACCCTATGTTCTCATCCTCTCGTCCTTTCCCTTCGTTTTTCAGGGTAAAGTTTTCATTGGTTGCCGTCGACGGTCGAGATATGGGGGCATCGCGACGCTCCACCCTTACTATACCTATACTATATTGTAGGGACGTCTATAACCACCCTCACCCCCGACGTCGACGACTTTTACAAACAGCGTATTTACAGCGCACAACTTTCATATGGCAACCTCCATGTGTATATTACACTTCTTCGCCGTAGGGGGCTTTTTGTTATACATATTTCGTTTCTTCCATTCCTGGAGTCTGAGCTGAGCAAAAGCGTCGTCGACTAGTCGCTTTGGATAGACAACGATAGAACCCTAGCACTAGCTTATTGCCAAGGGGATGCAATGAAGTCGAAGTCTTTTATAGTCTTAAGGCTTTCGGTGTATTTGTAAATATGCCATTTTCTCTTATTTCTTTTCTTTCCATTTGGATTTTTCTTATTTTTTGTTTTTTCATTGTGCATGAATTTGCGTTCTTTGTGTATTCTGTTTACAGCTACACTGATGAAACTGGCAAAAGGAAATAAACTGGAAAAAAGGAAAGAATAGAGCTAGAGCGAATAGCAAGAATAAAGGATGGGAAAATATTAGATTATCCTGTTTGGTATCATCGATATATACATTTCGTTTCATTTCATTATGTTATCAAGCAAAACGTAAAATTCTGCGGGTTATATTATGACTGCACATCAATAAAGCAGTAAAAATAGTAAAAGCTAGGAGTTTCATTTTTCGTTCCTCCTTTTTCCCTCTTAATAGTTTATTGCACTATTTTGGTTGTAAATATTGATTACACACTTATTTTTGCTCATTAGTGGTTCTAAAATGACGCTTTCTATACCTAACTTCAAATATAATTTTGCAAAAATGTAGGAAATTCCAATTAAAGACTGCTTATCCGCAGAGCGTAGGTTGCAACTAGTTTCGCACAATTAAGGCATCATCAGGCAAATACCACAACTAAAGAAATTTAGTTTTAGTTACTAAAGAAACTAAATTTCTTTATCAGGTTTGTGTTATCCATAGTAAAACACTTTTGATCGAATATTTGGAATTTGGGTATAGTTTGTGGTGAGCATTCTGTTTTTATATTCTTTTTTTCTTTATTGACCGACTACTTTCGACAATTCCCTATTGTCGTCATCAGGGTTCTTTTGATTTCTTTTTTCTTTTCTTTCTTTTTCTATGTACAATCTACAAAAATTAAATTTCTTTAGTTGTGGTGTTTTCCTGATGATACCTTAATTGTGCGAAACTAGTTGCAAACCACACTCTGTTGATAAGCAATCTTTAATAAGAATTTCCTAAATTTTTCGTTATATCAGCCTCCACACCTACTTCGGCTTCCTTATCAAATTATAATTTTTCATTTAAAATTAATCTATTAGTGGATTTAGGGATTCCGTACTTGCATGACTGGATGAATGCATTCGCAAAAACTACTGCATTCTCGAACTAGACTAGATTGTCAACAGATGGTGAGTTTTTCTGTTCCATTTGAGCATTAGCACCCCTAACTAAATCCACATATACATACAACTGACTCCGGTTTAACTCATCACAATCACAAAATTTTATTCGGTCTGGCCTTATTCGTGTTCATGGTTCTGGTTGTCAGCAAAGTGTATGCATGACTTTTATAGCAAAGGAAAGGATCATTGCATATCCCATTTACGTTTTGTAAGTGCATGCGGATCAATTTCGCTAAAGCCTTTTTATCGTTTCAGTCAATTTTCGGTTCCCTTTCGGGGTTCGAGTATAATATTCCTCAATTATATTTATTGCCTTCCTTGCATGCATTTGAATAAATAAGTGACAAGTGACAATACAATAAATTTATCGAATTATTGATTATTGAATTGTGCCGGATTCAATTTATCGAAAAATATTTGTTGGGCGTAGCTTAGCTTAGGATTAGAATACTAAATCGCAGACGATGTGTAAACAGAGATTATAAAAGATCAAGATAAGAATTTACGTATTGGCTGAATAATTACGATTGATAATCTATAATGTTTACTTTTTATGCGAAATATTTGCAAAAATCTTCATAAAGCAATAAAAAAATGCGTTATTGAAACACGGATTTTAAAGGTTCAAGTAGGTTCAAGAAGGCGCATTTAATAACCAGCAAATTTCCATTAAGTTTCCATGGCTTGCACTAAGCTAAGCCTAAGGTAAGGGCTAACACACAGCATAGAATGGGGTTAAAAGCATTCAGCACCTTAACAGGGTCTAGCTTTAAATTGTCTCCGTCATCGTAGCCGCACAATATTCATGAATAAATAATTCTCATTCCGCTACCCTGCCTTGTTGTAGGTTGCCGTTTTAGGTTAGGTTTATAGAAACAGAATACAGTATAATCTATCTGTGTCCCGCTATAGAACACATTTACTAAATGGTATAGATTATTATGCTTGTATCGGGCTCAATACTATGCAAAGCCTTTGCTTTTACCCGCCAAAGCGTATATACACATATGTATAGGTCATACGTATACTTGGGACAGGCAATATGAATAAATGTCCAAGTGTCACCCCTCTAATGCACCGGCAGAGTGTGTTTCTGCACCAGCTTAATCACTTGCTCCATCCACACTTATTCCTGCACTATATAGTTGAGTTGAGACAGCCATCCCGCAACGCAAATTATTCGTATATTTAAAGTATTTGGGGTATTTACATCCGCAAGTGTTTATGGTGCACTAATACCATCAACCACTGAGCTACCTACCAGATGTCGGAACCAACATTGATATACAGTTTGAAAGGAGTAAAACACATTTTGCACAAAATATAATATAATATCTACATTGTTCAGAATCTTCATTGACTGAAAGCATAAAATTGGGATTAATGGCCAGACATTAATCATCAGACATTTTTTTTTCAAATAAATGACATTTTAGGACACTTAAACGATAATCACTCTATGTATAAAAATACCAAATTGTAGAAGGAAACTTTTACATGTTTAAATTTTGAAATAACTCAACTCACAAACTGGCTCACACTGTTCTATGTTTAAGGTTAATTTGTGACCTTGAGCTTTTGTCTATGATTTTGGTAATTTCCCCCACCACCGGACATTTGTAGATTTTCTGCATTATGCTTTTAGGTTATTTTAAACATATTTGACGCTTTCTTCATTTTTTCTTATAAAGTCATAAAACCGAACGAAGAGAATTGTTCATGGGCTAAGTGCTGGTGATGGGTTCGTTTAGTTTGATTAGTTTTGCAACCGTTCTAACGCAAATGGCAATTGAATCAAATTGGACGAAACTAGTTAGTGAAGAGGAGAATGCTGTGAATGCAACTTAACTATATAGTTAGTATCGGATATATGTATAAGTTGCTTCACGTATTTTATGTGAGAAAATAACTGAGGGGATGTTTTACACTCCATGTGGGGCTACTCTTTAAGCTAAGGGGTGCTAAATGGTTAAGTGGGCACCAATGAGTATTACTAAATTGTATTTCCTCTTGTGTTTTGTAAATGATACATTCATACAAAATATACTTGAGCTATCACTTTCAAATGAATTAACAAAATACCCACAATATTGGACGATAAAATTCGAATACTAAATATTAATAAATTTTTTATAGGATACGAAAGTTAACTTTCTCGACGGGACTCGAACCCGCAACGTACAGCTGTACAAGAAATCAACAGTTAAATAGGAAACCAATTTTAGGAAAGCTTAATTCCACTATGACAATCTTATTTTCTTATTTCAACGACCGGTTTCGAAGTTACTTCATCTTCAGGCTTAATAAATACGAACATTGTAAATCTGAACACCCTGTATAACTTGAAGTAACTAATTTGTGGTTTTATTCGTATTTCTTAAGCCTGAAAATAAAGTAACTACTTCGAAACCGGTCGTTGAAATTGTGGGATTTAGCTTTCCTAAAATTTGTTTCCTATATAAACGAACCCATATTTTCCAATTGATATATCTTTCGTATCATCACTTAAATCTTATAATGGAACACAAAAATATTCAATATAAAAAGCAGGCTAGAACAATTCCATTTACAAATATTCGGTGCGTTAAATTCGTACTGCACAACTTTCCGTCCTTATACAGTATGATTCCGTAGAGAAATAGTCGATTGTAAAAGTACTTTTGATCGGAAAGTGGAAATTAAACAGAAATTTAGTGACATTAAAAAATTGTGCCGTGCCAATTCGTACCGATTATTTTAATTTCGATGACGGTTAACGTCCGTTTCAATATATATAT
>JARJEB010032106.1:0-11973 GCA_030264535.1 Liometoxenus newtonarum | reverse complement strand
ACGTTACCGAACAAACCAAGCGTATAAAAGCCATAGGCGTGTGCACGAGATTCTATTAAAGTGTGCACAAACTTAAAATGTAACTGATATTCTAGATTCAAATTAATTTTTGCCGCCTCTACTGTTGCGGCGCCATCTACAACATCCTAAGAGGGCAAAGTCAGCTAATTTGCCATTGCGTCAAAAATAAAGAGTTAAGAGTTAAATCTTAAAACATTAGGGTATGCCCAGTGCACGCTCGGCACTCCCTGTGCGCACGCCTATGATAAAAAAACACATTAAATAATATAATCTCAAATAATAAACTCATTAAAATGACCTGAACAAGTTTGAACATGATTATGAAAATGAGCGATATCGCATTTTGTTCATTAAATATGTTTTTCGTTGTCGCAACTAAATCCGAATCGTCCGGTCCCCGTCATTCGACGCGCAGTGATGCGGTAATTCCGTACAAATTGGAAATTCCAAATTTTATCCATAGTCCGGTCGTGTCGTTTATCAAAAAGCTACTAAAAGGCAATAAGGCAAGATTAATCAGAATTTCTAATTATAGTTGTTAGTTAGTTTACAATTAATAAATAATCAGAATTCATCAGAAAGTTATTAATGTTGTTCAAGTTCGTTGCTTTGTCCACGAACTTGTCGTAGCTGAAATCACAGAAACGTAAAATCCAGTTGTTAGTTCGTTAGTTAGGTCTGACCGTGTCCGTATCCGTCCAGTTGTTTTCAGTTTATGAATAAATATTTGCCTGACTACAGTCTGCTCATTCGTTTGTGTGTTGTTCCAGCATGAAGACGTTTTTTTTGTTGGCGTTGATGCTCTTGGTGGTGGTGACTAAAGCCCAGCAGCCACAACAACAACAACAACAACAGTCACAAACACCGGACTCGCTGGACAGTGCCATTCGGCAGATATTCACGACGCCGACCACTGATTTCTTGAGCGAATTCGGTGAAGTTGTATCAACCAAACCGCAAGAGAGTTTCGGCGCCATTGAACGATGTGGTGAAGGATCCGATTCCGGTGTTCACGCCTGTGTGCCTTATTACAATTGTGATGGTAACACGCGGACCATTATCCAGACTGGATCTACTGATGGATTCGGTCTCATTGATATCAGGTAAAAAAACAAAAACCAAGCCAATCATCGCAGATAAATTTTGTGAAATTCTTGCATTTCTATTTCTTTTCTATAGGCTAGGTGAAAGTGCATGTGAACATTTTCTTGATGTCTGTTGCAAAATCCCTGAGGGTGGTATCCCTCCGGAAGTTACCACACAGAAACCAGTGGTAGATCCAAAGGAACCTGTGATAACTTCAACGATTCCACCGGTAACGCCAGGACGCGGTAATTTCTGCGGTATAAGAAACCTCAATGGTATCGACTTCAAAATCACTGGCAATCGAGACAACGAAGCCGAATACGCTGAATTCCCATGGATGATCGAAATTTTATTCAAACAAACGAACGGACAGACAAGGGCAGTGTGTGGTGCTTCACTAATCACACCTGTTGTTGTTATTACTGGTGCTCATTGCGTTAGCAAGTAAGATTTTAATTCATAACTTCATTACTGTCACAGTGTCGACGTCGACCAAGTTCGGCAAGTCTCGTTTCGTGACGTTCGTTTTTTCGTGTCGGCCATGTTGTGTGGCGGTGGGAATTTGCGGGAAATTCAAATTGCAAATAGCAAATTCAATTTTCCACTGCAAACACGCCGAAGGTCACTGTAAAAGCGGTAAAAGTGTCAAATGCAATATTTGAGGTTACGAATTGTGATCTATTATTGTGTTAGCTTAGTTGTTTATTGTTGAATTTATTGCTAGATTGAAAACATCGGATATTAAAATCCGTGCCGGAGAATGGGACACCCAAACAACTAGAGAAAGAGTGCCGTTCCAAGAACGTGATGTAGTCGATTTCGTGATACACAAAGATTTCTCGTCGAAAACTGTTTACAACAATATTGCGCTGTTGATTTTGAGTGATCCGTTGACCAAGGCTGATAATATTGGAACAGTGTGTTTGCCACCACAAGGGCAAGTTGTCAATTCGAAGGAATGTTTTGTTACAGGCTGGGGACACGATAAGTTTGGTAAGTTCTCTGTCAAGACCCCAAAAATTCGTAATTTTCGATTTGAAATTTTCAAAAATTCGAATTTTTCAGGAGCAGCTGGCAGACCATCAGTCATCCTTAAAAAGATCAAACTCCCAATGGTTCTACACGCTCAGTGTCAGAATGCTTTACGGACGACCCGTCTCGGCAAACTCTTCAATTTGCATGATTCCTTCATTTGTGCCGGAGGACAAGAAGGACAAGACGCTTGCACTGTAAGTAGAAAACCGGCAAACATATTGCGTGTGAATTAACAATTAAAGCATTTATTTTGCTGTTGCAGGGTGATGGTGGTGGTCCATTAGTATGTCCAGATCCCAACAACCCCAAGCGCTACCTACTCACTGGTATTGTGTCCTGGGGTATTGGCTGCGGTGGTGATGGCATTCCTGGAGTCTACACCGATGTGTCAAAGTTCAGAAATTGGGTTGACAGCGAAATGGCTAAACAAGCTCTCGATTCAACACCGTATATCGTTTAATTTTAAGCTGTAAAAGTAATACTCCAAACAATATGACATTATTTTATAAATCATAGCTATAAATATACTACGACTGATGAATTATAATGTTTCTTAAGATTTTATTCCGAAATAAAGTGATAATTTGTAATAATTTTATAGTTTTACCTCGTTTACCACAGTTTTTTGTAAATTGGGTTGCCTGTACAACGAAAATTGTTAAAACTTGGTTCTCTAATAAAGTAGTAATAAAGTAAAATATTAACGAATCACATTTGGTTGCATATGTTAAGTTATGAAATATAAATTTATAGGTTCTCCTTCGTGAATTGAGTTGCCTGTACAAGAAAAACAAAAAGCATGGTACAACTTGGATATAAACTAAAAAATAAAGTCAAAAATCACGTAATACAACACTATTTCCAAATTCAATTCTTTATTTCTCATCTTACTTTATTTTAGAAGCATTTAAAAATAAAATAAAGTAAAAAATACATTAAAGAATCACATTTGGTTGCATACATTAAGTTATGAAATATAAATTTATAGGTTCTCCTTTGTCAATTGGGCTGCCTATACAAGAAAAACAAAAGCATGGTACAACTTGGATATAAACTAAAAAATAAAGTCAAAAATCACGTAATACAACACTATTTCCAAATTCAATTCTTTATTTCTCATCTTACTTTATTTTCGAAGCATTTAAAAATAAAATAAAGTAAAAATATATTAAAGTATCACATTTGGTTGCATATATTAAGTTATGAAATATAAATTTATAGGTTCTCCTTTGTCAATTGGGCTGCCTATACAAGAAAAACAAAAAGCATGGTACAACTTGGATATAAACTAAAAAATAAAGTCAAAAATCACGAATACAGCACTACTTCCAAATTCAATTCTTTATTTCTCATCTTACTTTATTTTCGAAGCATTTAAAAATAAAATAAAGTAAAAATATATTAACGAATCACATTTGGTTGCATATGTTAAGATAAGAAATATAAATTAATAGGTTCTCCTTCGTCAATTGGGCTGCCTATACAAGAAAAACAAAAAGCATGGTACAACTTGGATATAAACTAAAAAATAAAGCCAAAAATCACGTAATACAACACTATTGCGAAATTGAATTGTTTATTTCTCAGCTTACTTTATTTTAGAAGCATTGATAAATAAATTAAAGTAAAAATATATTAAAGACTCACATTTGGTTGCATATGTTAAGTCATGAAGTGACGACGGAAATATCTCACAACTAAAGCGCTACAGTCAATTGTTCAGGCGGCGTCGGTCAGCTGATCGCCAAACCAAAGAAACACAAATCATAGACTTGAAGTTGCACAAACATAGGAAGCCGGTAGAAATTTATAAATTGCTAAAGTAAGACACTTTGATTTCATGCAAAAACCATAGTAATCATTAGCTGTAATACTTGTACCATCAATTTTAACATAACGTAATGGTAATCTTGTTTATTTATCAACATATGAACGATTGAAAAGTTCGTGCCCGTTTTTACTGCCAACCGTCAAAGTCAAAATGGGGGCCATTTTATCAACACTTGTCACTTACACAACGCGCATACACAATTACGTACTCACACTCCCACACGCTTTAAACTCTAAAAAAAAACAACCTACGTTTACGAAACAAAGTTAAAGCACAGCAGCGAGCATGTGGAGCATGCAAAGAGTCGATGTCCGTGGTGAAATTTGTAACTTGTCATAGTTGCAAAGTCACTCTTTGACTCTTGTTACTCCATTATTGCAATACGGTACGGTCTCGTGCTTACTTTGCTTATGTAAACTAGCCATGTTTATTTGCATTTTTATTTATATTGTGTGATGGAGAATTTTTCGATCGTTTGGACCTACGGAACGGATTATAAAATGATGATTATATTGTTTATTTTTCATAAATTGAGTAGATTCAGAAATAATTCCTGTTTTTATTATTTTTCGATTAAGAAAGCGAGGAAATAATCGATGTTTTCGAGATATCGATATCTTTCGTAAATAATCGATATTTTGAGATCGAAATGTATGTCCGAAAAGCATTAAGAATCGATAATTTTCAAACATCGATATTTTTCCATTTGCCAATAATTCCTGTTTTTCGATTATTTTTCTTATAAGAGAAGAAATAATCGATGTGTTCGAAGTATCGATATTTATCGTTAATAATATCGAAATGTATGTCCGATAAGCATTAAGAATCGATAATTTTCAAACATCGATATTTTCCTATCTGCCAATTTTGACATGGCTAAATATTAATTAAATTTTTAGTAAGCTTTGGAATCGTAAAATCAACGAATTGTCAAATCGCCATTTGCAATAATTCCATTCAAACATTTCAAATTAAACAAAAATATTTTTATTGAAATTACAAAAAAAATTTATAAAAATGATTGGAAGGAATCTCCTTGAAGTAAAATTAACGACTAATATTACCAAAAAAAAAAAACACCAAATTGTTTTCATGACTAGTGAAAAATAAGTTGCCTATATTACATTACCACTTATTAAAATAAAAATATTTCATATGGATATGGAATAGAAATATCCAGAATAAAATATTGACCAATTAAATAAATCATAAACGGCATAAAAAAATTTAAAATAAATAAAATATCCAACGCGAAATTTCATAAAAACAGCAACAATTTCCAACCAATGAACAAAAACAAGTGTTTTTATGAAATTCATCCCATACCCATTAAATTAACGAAATTAATGTATTTAACGAATTAACTAATCCTACAAATCGTCTCGTCCGTTGGCTGGTCCACACTGTACCCCTACCATCGACGTTCAACAGTATATTTTACTCACTCGCACTGATGCGATTAACATCGTCGCCGCCGTAGCTTGCTTTTACCCCTACCACTCCCTACCTAGCCGGAACGTAACGAACTATCACGATGTCGAAGCCCCGATTGAACGCGCCATCGACGAGCATCCAGTCGGTCGGTTCGCAGATCGTGACGTCATATAATTAGACTAAATACAAAGTAGACGATAGTGTTGGTTGAGGTTGAGCGTGCGTTGTGTTGTACTAGTGCAGTGTTTTATTAATATAATTCGACGCGATTGATATTAATAAATCTATTAGGAAAGAGCGGATATACAAATACCATATACGTGTATATATGTACGATACAGAAGAAGAAAAAAATATTTCAATGGATATTAAATTATAATTAAATTAAAATAAATTGTTTCTTTTGGTTTGGTTGTGTGAATTTATTCTCAATTGTGTCCCATAAAATAATATATTCGGATTTGGGTGGATTTTTGGAATATACTATCTTCTTTATCGACGGCCAAAAGTCGAAATGGATAATAATTATGTTCAGGTCAGGTGACGTTATATTATTTTGTTTATTTTTAAATTTATCGATTTAATTATTTTCAACTAAAAGTCGAAAAATATTGATTTTTGTTTTTTTCAATAATTTAATTAAAATAAAAAATTAAAACCCCATAATTTCCATTAACAAACGAATAATGTTGCAATAAAGAAAAAAAATGTATAAATCCTAGAAGTTAGAAAGAAAGAAAAGTAGAAAACCCACTTACACACAGATACAGTCCAACATAAACAAAAAAAAAAGCGAAAATATCGAAATCCAAATAAACAGCCTTTTATAATAAACCTTCGTAGTCTGTCGTACCGTACGTAGTCGTTCGTTTCTATGTTTATCTATCTCATTCTCGTCCTCGTCTCTTGTGTTTTGTCCCTTCATCGCTCTCTCTGCCTGCCTGCACTACGTTTCCGATAAATGTATATAAAATATCATCTTGTGTGTATGTATGTTGTGCATGTGTGTTTTGTGTGCGTGCTTATATTCAATGTTCTCTATCTTTGTTTATTCCTCTTCTTGTTTTCTCTGTTTGTGTCCGTGCACAATTGCATTTGTGTGTTTATGGTTCGGGCGAATATTATAAATACGTCCGTTTCACTCTGACAAACGTTTGGAGCGTTTATAAAATAGTGTGATTTGTCTCTCTGGCCTGCCGTGCCTGCTGTTTTTGAAGTAGGTATAATTTATTCTTGTCGCACTTGTTGGAAAATACATAAGGACGTCATTGTCGTATGCATTGCAGTTATTTGAAGACGAAATTTATCCACCATTTGCATACATGTATAAACTTGTAAAATATGTTTTTAGCATACTGAGTGTTCCAAAAGGAAATATTATTATTTTTTAAATTTATTTAAATAAAAAAATAAAGGAAGCAAAATTTTAAATTTCCAATCGTCAATAGATAATCTATAATCGACATGTGTAAGACATACAGAGTGTTCCAAAAGAAAATATTTTGTTTTTTAAATTTATTTAAATAAAAAAATAAAGGAAGCTAAATTTTAAATTTCCAATCGTCAATAGATAATCGACAATTTATTTAAACACCCTGTATATGCATAAATTTAGTGCCGTAGTGGTAGTGCAAGTTATCAAGTAAACTATGTGCTGTTGCTGTCCCTTTCTTCGATACTCTTTTTCTCATTTAACGGACGCCGGACGGATTAACATATTCTGGACAGTTTTGACATTATTGTAGGAAATAACCTTATTTTTTGACTATTTTTTTCTGTTCGACAAGTTCGTTTACGTCTCGGGTCGGATCGGATCGGTGTTCGTTCATTTTAAAATTTTAATTTTAATTTGGTTTTTGGTACTTTTGATCTCTAGGTTTTAAGTTTCTCTGCTTTTACCTTTATGAGATAATTTACTTTAGTAAAGCTACAGTGTGTTTGAATATGTTTGAGTGGCTGAGTGCGTAATCTAAGTATATGTTTATGATGTTTCATCAGAATTTAATCGATTGCGATGTGGATTTGAATAAATTACATTTGCTGATGAGTCAAAGTAAAGTCACATAGGCTGAACGTAGTGTATGTTGTGTTGTGTGTTTGCATGTGTGTGTGTACGTGTATGCAAGTGTATTCTATTATTAAAATATTATTTTATTAAAAGCTGAGTGCGCAACCATTATAAAACATAATGGAACATGATGACGATTTAACTATCTATAATAAAAAAATAAAAAATTTGTTCGAAATTCGTAATTTGTAACAAAAATTAGTAAAAACTTATTTCAAATGACAATATGAAAGCAATTTTTTTATTAGGAAATAGCAAAATCCATATTTAAAAAAAAAATTCAATAGTTAGTTGATTAGATAAATATTTTATTTTTTGAATTAGTTTTTTTGTAATAAAAAAAAAATTATTAATTTTTCTTGTAATAATTTTTTTTGAAAAATAAAAATTTGTCAAATGATTTTTTGTTTAAATTTCTTAAACTATATTTTTTATAATACATTTTTTTTAATTAAAAATTTTTAATTTTTAAAAAAATTTTAATTTTAAAAAAAAAAAATTTTTTTAATTTTTTAATGAAATGAATTTTTCATAAAATCATAAATAATAAAAGAATTTTAAATTCATGCTAAAAAAAATATTTCAACATTTGATTATCTAAATATTTTTATTAGTTTTTTTTTATAAAATAAAAATTATTAATTTTGCTTGCGTTAAATTTTTTTTTTTCAAAAAATATGTTTTTCTTAATAATTTTTACAATAATTTTTTATAATTTATTTATTAATTAAAAATTTTTAATTTTATGATTATATGTATTTACGATTTTTCATAAATAATGAAAAAAAAATATTTATTTGCAATATTGTTTCTTTAAAATTTAAAATTTGTATTCATAATTAGAAACTTGAACTTTGTTTCGTTTTATTTGGCGACTGATTATGAAATCGTGTGCAACTATTTCATTTTTAATTTTTATTTTTTTATAAAATAAATGCTTGTAAAATAGTAAGCGAAGTAAAGTAAACAAAATAATTATTAAAAATGTATTCGAAATGTTAATGGCAATTTAGAAATATTTTAATTGGAAGCGCATGCTTTATTTGGAGGCTAAACAAGATTCCAAGTTCTGCCGAAAATCTAAAAAATTAATGAATAATTCTAACAAAAAACAAACCACAATTTTTTTCTTTAAAAATTTTTATTTTTGGAATTTTTGATTGCATTTTTGATTGCAAATTTACAAATTAATTATTTTGTTGTTGGAAACAATTTTTCAAAGAAACAAAAATTCATAAAAATTACTCTTAATTTAATAATCGAAAATATATACCATGTGAACAAAAATTATTTAGATAAAAGATGGCTTTGGAATTCTCAAAAGTACGTTGTACGTTTGATTCATCGTCACCCGAAATTCTCGAAACGCATTGACTACTGACGATGAATCAAACATCAACGTACGTTCAGAATTCCAAAGCCACCCTTTAGCTAAATAATTTTTGTTCATATGGTATTTACGTCAATAAATAAGCGAAAATTGTTTAAAAAAAAAAAACTTCGTACGATTGTCGGTCGAATGAGAGAGAATATGAATTAAAATTTAATTCTGCGGATGAATATTAGACATACATGTTGTTCTGCGTTTTGGTTCGCTTTATGTTGTATTTTATTCGGCCCGATTAATAAACAAACGCATTAATATAAACTAATAACATACTAGGTGTTTTGGAACTCGATAAAATCGTTTTGGTTTGCTTCGATTCGGTTCGTTTCGCTTCGGTTCGGATCGTTTCGTTTCGCTTCGGATCGATTCAGTTCGGTTCCGTAATTATTTTTTAGTTAATTTTATGAATTCAGCAAATTTAAATTTGTGAAACACTCAGTATGTATTTATAAAGAATAACAAAAAATATTGGATTATTGATGTCATGAGATCATTAAATTGTTTTTTATTTGTTTGTTTCTTTGTAAGTAGTGTTTTTGTTTGCGTTTGTTTTGCTTCTAATTGCTGGTATTTTGCAAGCAAATGAAAGTGATATACAGAGTGAGTGATAGATTTAGATATAAAATTATTTGATTATTGTAAGTTTAACTTATAGCGGCTTATTATCAATGTCAATTATTTTGGATCGCTCTGTATATGCCTAACTAAGCGAACGAACAAGCGAATAAAGAAACGGCGACGTGACAAGTCGAACGATTGTTTTGTTTGTTAGATATTGATTAAAATTATTTAATGAGTAATTTTTCAACGATACATTCATCAGCACACAAACATTTAAAAATAAAATTACACAAATAAAATACAAGGTCGCTCCAAAAATACTAGGACAGTTTTATATTTTTGACAAAGATGTTAAAATTGTTAAAAGTATTAAATGTTATTATAACAAAACACAAATATTTAAAAAAAAAACAAAAATAAAATACTGGGTCGGTCTAAAAATACTAGGACAGTTTTATATTTTTGACAAAAATGTTACAATTGTTAGTAGTTATAAATGTTATTATAACAAAACACAAACATTTAAAAAAATACAAAAATAAAATACTAGGTCGGTCCAAAAATACTAGGACAGTTTTATATTTTTGACAAAGATGTTAAAATTGTTAAAAGTAATAAATGTTATAACAGAACACAAACATTTAAAAAAAATACAAAAATAAAATACTGGGTCGTTCCAAAAATACTAGGACAGTATTATATTTTTAACAAAGATGTTACAATTGTTAATATTTATAAATGTTATTCTAAAAAAAACAAACATTTTAAAAAAAATCCAAAAATAAAATACTAGGTCGGCCCAAAAATACTAGGACAGTATTATATTTTTAACAAAGATGTTACAATTGTTAATAGTCATAAATGTTATTCTACAAAAACACAAACATTTAAAAAAAAATACCAAAATTAAATACTAGGTCGGTCCAAAAATACTAGGACAGTTTTATATTTTTGACAAAGATGTTACATTTCCTAACAGTTATAATTGTTATTATAACAAAACAAACATTTAATTAAATAAAAAAATTAAATACAAGGTCTGTCCAAAAATACTAGGACAGTTTGATATTTTTGACAATAGTTATACATGTTATTATAATAAAAGCGTTTCGACAATCATATTATTTCTTATCTAAATCTGTTTGCACAGCACTATTGATTAATTAATTGGTTTTGTATGTTAATAATTGTCATTGTCATTATTTGATGTAGTTCAGCGTCGTGGTGTTAGTTTCGTTAATGAATGTTAACATGAAATGGGAAAATAAACAGCAATTAAGTCGAAACATACCTACATATTAGGTTAAGTTGTCATTATGGGATGCATTCAGAATTTTAAATCTATTTCTCATTTGTATTTTATCAAATAAAAAAATTGTAGTTGAAAAAGTAATGTGGTGACCACATCAATTTCTTAATAATTAATTAAATTTATAACTTAGAGAAAAACTTTTTGAAAATTTAGTAATTATATAACTTTTTTAAACATTTTTAAAATGTTTTTATCAAATCATTTAAGTATTTATTATTTTTGCTAGATACAATTTATTTTGAAATTACATGATGCAATCAAATTCCATTTTTAGAATTGGTTTTAACTAGAAAGTGAACTTTGATTTCGAATTAATTTGATGAATATTTATATTCTAACTAAAGTTTAATAATTTTCAATCTCTCGACGCTTTCAAATTAATTAATTACAATTATTGCTGAAGTTTTGATAATTATAGAAATTTTAATTAAAGCAACTTCTGATTCAATTTGAAATATATTTGTTATATTTCTAATTCTATAAATGAAATTTCCTAATAACTACTACGTAAGTACTTTTAATTAATATATATACAAAGTAGGCCTTGAAATTTTACATTTACATGGCCAACTTCTCTTTATTCAAGTTTCAAGTTTCAAGTATTTTTAATAAAAATAAATGTAAGTTATTTTTTTATAAATAACTATATACGTCAGGCTTGTTATAATCGACGTTCTTATAATACCATAATATAAATTGTTCTCTATTCCACGGACACAAATAGTTAGACCACGCCTCAAGAACCGTACGAAAAGCGCCTTGGGCATTTTTAACGGCGTTAAATTTCAAATTTGTAAAATAACTGTTTCTTTGTTTTTTTTTTCAGCGCATAGTGTCACTGAATCATAAGAAAAACATTTAGGTTTCCTGGTGACAAATAGAATTCTTGATTCTTCAAATAGGAAATAGTGGTTTTACTATTTGTGTTTGCGGAATACAGTATAAGTATGTGATAATTAGGTAGATGTTGATTATTCAAATAGGAAATAATGGCTTTACTATTTGTGTTCGTGGAATATTCAAATAGGAAATAATGGCTTTACTATTTGTGTTCGTGGAATACAGTATAAATGTGCAATAATTAGGTCTTTACTATTTGTGTTCGTGGAATACAGTATATTTAGGTCTTTACTATTTGTGTTCGTGGAATACAGTATATATAGGTCTTTACTATTTGTGTTCGTGGAATACAGTATATATAGGTCTTTACTATTTGTGTTCGTGGAATACAGTATATA